>JACEVL010000087.1:1101791-1241791 GCA_020284085.1 Aporrectodea caliginosa | reverse complement strand
GGTACTAAAAAATTATGAGAAATTTATACATGTTATGAAGAATCCTGCATCGGAAATCTGATGACAAATGTCCGAAAATAAAAGGTAAGAAAATTATGTTGAAAAATGTGCAATAAATTTCTTGAAAACTAATAAAATGCTACAATAAATTCTAACAATAAAAATAATGGTTGTCAACAGTGCTGATGATTAGAAAGTCGCCAACAGTAATCTCAATATTGTTATTATTTAGTTAAGAACATTATAATTATTGAGTTGAACCTTTCTTTCTTTCAACTGACTAACCAGCCATAATGGGTTATTGTTAAAAAGGGTGGCCCTAATTAAGCGGGGCTTGTGCCCCTTTTGGGTCTCCCCTGTTCCCTAGCCAATGCACTGATATGTATTAGTCAAGTTATAATTGTTGTTAATTGTTATAATGCATTGTGCTTCTGGAAATAAAAAGTTGTCAGTTGTCAAAAAATAAAGCAAAGTAATGGCTTGCTTGCAAATTCGCCCTCTTATAAATTTCCGGATCAACAGATATATCACATACAGGTCCGGCTTTGTTTCCGGATCCACGATGTTGATAACCAACACTTGAAATTGAAGTGCCGACTTAGGAAGTCCGTTGGGCCCACTTTGGGTCGATAACCGGAGAACAGAGGAGCATTTGAGTATGGTGTGGATTGAGTGAATGAATGTGCCCGCCTGGAATACACTCCATCGCTTTGGCATTCTCTAACTGATGGCGATGTTATGCTCTGGTATCATTTTTTATAAATATAAGTGATATAAGTGGCCCACAGAAATGTAATCTAATCTAAGAACTTATATGGCGCCTCTATATAATCTAAGAACTTATATGGCGCCTCTATATAATCTAAGAACTTATATGGCGCCACTGTCAGAATGCTCAAGGCTAGGGTTGCCAGATAGCCTACATGGGTAACCTAAGGAGGACAAAGAAAGGTGGGAAGTAGGACAAAGGAGGACACATTGGATGCTTCACTCCGGACTCCGGAGTCAGATGGTCTCCTAAGTAACCAAGAAACGAAGTCACATTGGAAAACTGTATAAAATCAATTGAGGTTCTTTCATCATAATGTTGCAAAGTATTTATTTAAACAATCAATTGCATCTTCTTGATTACGCACAGTATTTCTCTCAGGAGCCAACTCTCCGCAGTAAATCCTCGTAATACCAATAACATACCCATAGAACTTCTCACAAGAAACATTCTTCGTATTGTACTTTATAAAAATTATGCACGCGTAAAGTCAAAAACTGTTATGAAATAATAGCCAGTAACCAGATACAACAAACTTACAAAAAGCCGAACATTTTTAGATTTTAGCTTTGCCTGTCGGACAGAGGACAAAAAGGAGGACACGTACTCCTTTTGCCGGACGTCTGGCAACCCTATTCAAGGCGTCAGTCGATGATCGCGTATACCATGCGAAATCGTTGTGCAAACCAAACTAAAGGGCGAGTCCAGTCGAAAGCTGAGATTAAGAAGGGAGTTTGAGAAGGCAGGGAAACAGAAGAAAATGAGTAAAAAAGGATGAGTTTGTAGTTGAGATTTCAAGGCTCGGACTGACTTTGCAAAGGGAACTTTTGCCGGAAGAGAGTTCCACAGTTTGGTTCAGCAACAGAAAAGGCGCGCCAAGCGAGACCCATCCTTGTGATGTTTTGTCCATTAGTCTGTTAGGCCTATATCTGTCTAAAGATGCTCAGTGGCCCGGGAAGTGTCAAAAAGTTGTGTGAACCAACCTCAGCCAAGTACAGACCTAAAGTGGATTAGGAAACGTTTAGTCTTCGCGAGCCGTATAATTATTGCAAAATTTGTGACGTAACATCAGAATAGGCTATTATCGCACATGTAATTATGCAGTATTAATGTGTCCAAGGACCCAAATATAAATTCCTTGTAGGCCTACATACATGTATATGTAATGTGTCCAACAAGTTGTGTGAGCATGTTCCTGCCTCGACGTCACAAAGCCAAAACTTTGGCGCCTCTGGCACCACGGCTCCCGGGCCCCTGAGGATGTTCCTTGATCAAAAGCACGTGTATCGTGCCGATTTAAAATGTAGTATCAATCTAAGACTTAATATCATTAAACTGGCGAATTGAAACAGGAATTTGGATGTAAAAGTGAACAGAAGCTGTAAAGATGAGAGATTGCAAGAAGAGTGCCAACGATGAGGGACATTCGTGAATGCTTGGAATTTGAGGAAAAAGAATAGTATTGTATACTCAGTACTGTATTGTATATTCGTTTAGGCCTATTCCGCAATCGCTTTGACAGAACAAAACACGTTAGGCCTGCTAAAGGCAGTTCCTTGAAACGATATATAGGCCCTAGTTATTGGAGGTAATCGCTCGAGTGAGGGAAAGCGAAAATGATCCTATACTCATCTCCAATAACTGAGACAAGTCTAAGCTAATAAATTTTAGTCGCCTCAAATCTGAGACAACCTGAAGATACTCTTGACTTTAAATAACGGTACGTCGGTACACCAATAGAAAAAATAATTTAAGTCAATCTAAATTCCACAAATAACTTAACCTATTTTGTAAACAGCCTTCCGATCGCTCTGAAATAACTTATTGACCAGCAATCCGAGCACAATTATTACCTATATCATTATAAATCAATATCTACGTAGTCTCTGTAACGTCGTTCTAACGTTTCTGCTTAGCTTTCCTGCGATTTGTTCGAAATTCCTGAGAATTAAATAGTCCCGGTAGTGACGTATGGAGTTCCGATTGGCTTTGACAACCTTAATGTCCAAGATTCCTTCGATGACCTCTGAATTGAGCGGCTTTTCGAGCTTCGTGATGATTTGCGACAGAATACACAGAGTGTGATACAGATCGTCCTCTAGTTTCTGGAAGTCTTTTTCGAAATAGACATTTTCCGTTGTGGCTTCGTTCTCGTCCTTTACCATGTGAGCCAGAAATACCGCAATTCTCGCGAGATGTTCGTAGGCCTTGTGGATGTTGTGCGTAAGCTGAAATACATTAATTATTATTATTATTGTTGTTGTTATTGTTATTGTTATTGTTATTATTATTATTATTATTATTATTATTATTATTATTATTATTATTATTATTATTATTATTATTATTATTATTATTATTATTATTATTATTATTATTATTATTATTATTATTATTATTATTATTATTATTATTAGGCCTATTATTATTATTAGGCCTATTATTATTATTATTATTATTATTATTATTATTATTATTATTATTATTATTATTATTATTATTATTATTATTATTATTATTAGTAGTAGTAGTAGTAGTAGTAGTAGTAGTAGTAGTAGTAGTAGTAGTAGTAGTAGTAGTAGTAGTAGTAGTAGTAGTAGTAGTAGTAGTAGTAGTAGTAGTAGTAGTAGTAGTAGTAGCAGTAGCAGTAGCAGTAGCAGTAGCAGTAGCAGTAGCAGTAACAGTAGCAGTAGTAGTAGCAGTAGCAGTAGCAGCAGCAGCAACATCAGCAGCAGCAGCAGTGGCATTATTATTATTTTTCCCGAGGTACCTCAAATCCCTCAGGAATTAAAAAAGAAATTATTATAAGCTTTTCCAGGTTTTCAGATGGTGTACCCAGAAAATGCATGTCCTATGGTAATCGTAATTTCGAGATTCTAAAGCACCACTCTAAAGCTAAGCACTGGCCACCAGTTTATTCACGGGCGCTGCGTCATATCCGAGGGGTTGTCCCGATATACAGTCGTGGTCAAACGATTATCGACCAGAACAAGCTGCTTCAGTTATAGCCGTTGAAACGAAGACCGCAACAAGTATTACTCCGTCCTCTTTCAGCCTCCTCGCATCGTCCTCTCCCGGGCTCTCCGCTCTTCAGACTTCATCTTCTAGTTCCTCATTCTACACTGTGTCCACGATAAAGTAGAACACTAGACTTTGTGAAATATCTTGGTCAATTGTAGCATTATAGGTACTAAATTTGGTGCACATGAACGTCGGTCTATTCTATCTATACCCTGCAAATTTTATTACAATTGATGCAACGGTTACGAGAATATACCCTTATGAAATTGGGTGGTTCAGGAACCAAGTTAATAATAATAGGCCTAGTGTTCTACTTTATTGTGGACACAGTGTAGAACAGCTATGACTAAGTCCCGGTCCTTTACCTCAATTGGTTTCTCTCTTTGGAATGCGCTGTCTCCATCTACTCGCTCTCAAATTCTAGCTGGTAAGCCCTTCTCTTCCTTTGCTTTTCTCAAAACCTATTTCTTCTCTCGTGGCCTTGCGCACTGGGAGCTACTCTGAACGGTTCACCCTAATGGAGGCGCTTTATAAATGTTTTGAATACAATATACAATGCAATGCATGCATACCTGCAAGTCATAGTCGTCCCCTTCGACACTCGGCATCCCGTCAATCCGAAATCCCGTGGCATCCAGGTCGCGTGCAAATAGGATACCGATTCGGCTTATTATCTAGAAAAGAAAGGCCTACATTTTGTAAAGGTGGTTTTTCTGTTTAACAACTAGCTGTGTGGTAACAAAGACCATTAGCGTCGCCCTCCTCCTTTATCCAGGCTTGGGACTGGCACTGTCAGAAAGCGAACAATTGTAATTGAACATTTGTATAGCGCCACTCAGAGATTCAGAGGCGCTCCCGACCCAGGGCTCTAACAAATAAGATATAATTCTTCAGGCGTTTCCGAAACAGAGGAAGAGAAAGGCTGAGGATCTCAAGACGCGATAATAATGATAATCGTTTTAATTTCAAACTAACACAACGCAGGATGATTACAATTCAAAGTATGAATGGATGATCACAAGTTATTACAGGAGTCGAATTTAACTGTTTGGCAGCCATGCCTGGCGCCCATCACGTCCTACATCTCATTTTACCAACGCTATCTGCCGAATGAAAGGCTGAGTCGACCTTTGGAAGGGTAGCGGGAAGCGATCCCACGTCCGTGCGCTCTTCGTGCCAGAGTGTTACCATTGCCGTAAACTCCCTTAATCCCTATCCTATGATATCATAATATTTAATATTATGTAGGGCTGTATAACATAACCCTCTGAGAGACCTACTCGAACCTCGTTGCGGTCAAGGAGTGAAGGAATGTATACACACTGAGTCAGAGAATGCCTGACGTGGCTATGTCATTAGTGTCGAAAGTATATTAACAGAGACGATTAACATGGTGATGACATTAAAGTGATTAGACAGCTGTAGAGTGTTAGTCAGATGTAGATTATACAGGCCTAGGCTAATTGAGTTTGCAGCATACGTTTATGGACCCAGAGTACTATAGGGATAGTAGAAATTCACGAAATCACAGAAAGCGTGAATTGCCATGATTCTGGGCAACTTTTGTGAAACTTTCTGTCACAGTTTTACAGACGAAAACTAGGCGCTACGGTAGGCTACATGCAATGATGGTCTACAAAAGACTACAATTGCAGAAACTACAGCGCGTCGGTATACCGTTATTTATAAGCGGTCGTTGGTCGCTACTTTGATCTATGTTACTGATATGATTACAATTATTGGGTATTAGTAGGATAAATTATACAAACGTGATTGGATGCAGGACGTTTAGAGGTACATTTTTATGGCAATATACATTGCCTTTAACGAACGCGTCGTTTCTTTCTTATTTTCGTGATTGTTTGGTCGAATCTTAGCAAATAAAAGCGTTATTTCATGTCATGAATTTGCCGTGATTTTCGCCAATTTTTAAGTTTCAACTTTTTTGCCGTGAATTTCTACTATTCCTAGATCCAGAGTTGCAACGATATCTCCTGGCAACAAAAAGGCCGTTGACGTCGGCAGAAAGTAGGCTATTTTGAACATTTCTCACTTCTCACCGTTCGTATGACATGATAAAGCTCGATCAGTATTAACAAGGAGAAGAAGAATGCGAATGAGAAGAATGTGAATGCGAAGAATGCGGAATGCCAATGCGAAGAAGAAGAAGAATACTGAGGAGAAGGAGGAGGAGGAGTATGATGTTGATTAAAGTGATGATAATGGTGAGGAGGAGAAGGAGGAGGAAGAAGAGGAGGAGAAAGAGGAGAATGACGACGATGACAGTAATGCTGAAGATGACGATGATGACGATGACGATGAGGAATAAGAAAAAGCAAAACGAAATAAACAATTAACAACAGGAGGAGGAGGAGGAGGAGGAGGAGGAGGAGGAGGATAAGAACAATTTTTAAAAATTTATATAGCGCATTTTAAATACGGAAACAATTGCAAATAGACTTACGTAAAGGTCAATGACGCTTCCGATTTCCTTCGCCAGCCTAGAAGCTTGGGATGAGAGTCTGTCAAGCTCATGCGACAGATCGAGGTCCCGCAACCAGTCTGGCTCAACCTCGATCTCCATCTCAAGGTCGAGGGTTCTGGAACCTCTGCATGGGTGGAGCCACCGGAAATTACAACCGGAATATCCGGCACCAGAATGTCTACAATCGACGTCGCTAGGTGACACTAACATCTGTTGCCAAGCGACGAGAAGGAGCCAGAGGGCGCCGCCTACATTCAACATCGTCAGGGCAACCAATAATTATGAAGCGCCTTTTCTGAAACACGAAATTGCAACACGCTTCATGATTAAAATATTATACGGTTAATAGAATCGGGATAGCAGCCCAGTAAAACAGTCACAACTATCATCAGTAACGATAGGACTTTTAGGACTTTCGTTGGAGGGGGCTTTAGGCCTTTAGCATGGAGAGCCTATAGTGGGGTTGGGGGCTTGACCTATTTGGGGGTTTCAGCTTCGTTTTCCGGGCTTCCCAAGCCCAATTCTAGTTACGTCTCTGACTATCATGCTCAAACTAATTGAGGAAAGAACGTCGTACTTACATGAGGAGAAGATTCATTTGCAGTAGTCTACCACCGGATTTAGAGACTCTTTAATTCGAAGATGTCTCCAACAACGACTTATAAATCCAATCCTGCTTTCTTTGTCCCTCGATTCTACGACCTACGACCTTCCTTCCAATGAATTAAGGGTATGACACACTCTCCTCCTGTTTCCGCTCTATACCCCATCCAACAGCCTATACCCCAAGACTCATCGCTGATCTATGTGTAGATGATGAATGGCTACAGCAGATAATATTTAGAACGAGCATGTCTAGTTTATAATACGTGCTGCTAAACACGCAATTCTTCTACTTTTGTTCGAGACTGAGATAGTTCCCTCACAAAGAGACGTATTTTCCGTAACACGCATACATGTAGGACTGACGTATTGGAATGGTGATGAACATGCGTTTAATTTGTATGGATAGAACATTCATTGGTGTTAATGCTCGTGCACTTGAATTAACCCGTAATTAACCCGTCAGTGTCATTAGCACGATCGCAATTGCGCTGTTTAAAATGTCGTGCACTCAAGCGGTGCCACGATTATGCCACCTCTGTCTCATAGGAGGCCTATGTGTCTGTCTGAGTAGGCCTACCTGTAGGTCTGGGAATGCTTCGTGTGTGTCCCTGCATCTGTTCGCTTTCGTAATTGCCCACCTGTGTAGATAGGCTACCTGTCTGGGTGTATGTCTGTCTATGTGTATGCCTATCTGTAGTTATGTATGCCTGTGTGTCTGTCTGTATGTATGTGTGTTTGTCTGTAAGTGCATATGTGTATCTGCCTGTGTGTATGTGTGCATGTAATGTATGTATGTATGTATGCAGCATGTATGTACATTATGTATGCATATATGTATGTGTGTGTCTGTATGAGTGTCTGTCTGTATGTCTGTATGTCTGTCTGTAGGTCTGCCTGCCTGTCTGTCTTTCTGTCTGACTAACCGTGTGTCTGTTTCAGTGTGTCAGTAGGGTCCTGAGCGTAGGAGGTCACTGGCGGAAGATTTAAAGCTTTTAAGGTGTAAGTTTAACGACTTTCTGAAATTTCAGACGACCTACTAAAAGTCTGGTTCGTGGCGCCTTAGCTCGTGTACTGAGTCATTCCGTCGTCGACACACACATTTAAACTCTGAAGATTCAACTACGCACGCTCGCTTGGGGTGAATAACGATAATTTATGATAATTTTGCAACTTCTATTGCGCCGGTGTCTACTGCAGCACGCACGCACCGTCATATTCATAAAGTCAGAGAGAGAGAGAGAGAGAGAGACTCGAGAGAGAGAGAGAGAGAGAGAGAGAGAGAGAGAGAGAGACAGACAGACAGAGAGAGAGAGAGAGAGAGAGAGAGAGAGAGAGAGAGAGAGAGAGAGAGAGAGAGAGAGAGAGAGAGAGAGAGAGATGTCTGAGTCAGCTCCAGGAATTGTACACGAAGAAGAAATGTCCTTAAGCAAATCCTGAGAGATTGCCATGGGTGCGAAGTGTTAGCCACTTATTTTTCTTAGCCTTGGCACATGAGGGCGGGTGGCCAGTCCTCTCCCTCGTCGTCTTATCTTCCCACCGACAGTGTGCGGTCAGTGTATTCATTATAGCTGAGTTGGTTAGATGGTGCATGTGAAGCAGAAATCTAGACACAAATTGTATTTGTTTTCATTCTATCTGTCATGCATACATAGATCCGTCCGACTGTCCATCTGCCCGTCCTACTCCTTACGTCTGTACGTCTTTCCGGCTCTCCGTCTGTCTGTCGGTCTGTCCATCTGTCCGTCCACTCCGTCTGTCTGTCCTTCTGTTCATCATTCGGTCTGTCCGTCTGTCTGTGTGTCTGTCTGTCTTTCTGTCTGTCCGCAACGAGGTACGAGTAGGTCTCTCAGAGGGCTACGTCCGTCTAGTCCGTTTGTCTGCCTGTCCGTCTAGCCCGTCTGTCTGTCCATCTGTCCGTCTGTCTGCCTGTCCATCTGTCTGTCCATTTGTCCATATGTATATATCTTTCTGCAGCCATGTGCACTGTACAATGAACGGACACTGTTGTTTTTAACCAGCGTTCTCTGTGTCTCAGTGTCTGAAATGTCCCCGTTGCATTCGCCAGATGGCGCGTGACATTTAAAACCAAAGCGGGCACCTTGCGCAGAGGCGGGATCAGCTTAACCCAACCAGGACCTGCCAATCCCACGCGGTACAACGACCACCATCGTCCCACAAAACTACTGAACTACGTAAAGGTTTTTTGCTGTTAGCAAACATACTTTGAAAGGCACATGTGAAGTGTATGTCCAGGGCCTAAAGAACAGAAGCATAATTATTGTTTCAAGGAAATAGTTAGGCCGCCGATTGTTAGTAGGCCTAAGACCATTATATTAGGCTTAAGTTATTAGGTTTGGTTGATGACCTTCAGTCATCATAACAGTCGTTGTGGATCCACATATTACCGAGTAATTATAAGTGGCACTGAGTGCTAATTGATGCGTGGAACCGGTCTTAATTGATGCGGCGAAATCATCTCTCTCTGTGGCGACGGCGAATTTCCTTCGCCCGAAAAATAATTATCTCTTTGTTGGAAAGATGTTCAATCCCTCAGCCCATTATGTGCATGGTTAGCCTTAAACGCCCGTCATTTTTGACCTAATTTTTACAGATTTATATGCCTGTATATATATATATATATATATATATATATATATATATATATATATATATATGTATATATATGTGTATATATATATGTGTGTGTGTGTGTGTGTAGGCGTGTATATGGATGTATTTGGATTCTTATAGCGCATTTAGAACCTCTAAGAAGCGCTGTGAATGTACTTGTCTGCAAAGATGAGACCATATGTCTATATAATTATATATATAATGTATATATAATGAATATATAATTATATATGTATGTTATTAATTTTAATTTCAAACTTCCATAGCGCCGGTTTGTAGTCTAAACCTAAGACATTTGCGTACAAAATACAGGATCTAGTACCTCACTACCAATCTCAAGTTCTCCAACCGAGCCATATCCAACGCTGCACCCCGTCTCTGGAACGATCTGCCTCCTGAATTCCGTACTTTTTCGGTTCCTCCACCATCATCGCCAATCGCCCAGTGCACCTTCATCTGCCTCAGGCTCCTCTATCTATCACCCACAAGGCTTTCCACTCGAAACTAAAGTCTCTCCTCTTCAAGAACTCCTACCCCGACTCAACTGATCATCTACCTTCCAACTCTCGACCTAAACGACACCCACCTTAACAGCTACTCTGACCCTCTGGAAACCGGACTCGGGCCTCCTTCGGACTACTCTTCTGGACAACTCCTTGGACGACTTAACGCAGCGCGCTTGTGAATAAGCTGGTGCCCTGCGCTTGCTTTCGAGTGGTGCTTTAGAAGTTTGGAGATTACGATTACGATGTAGGCTAAGTTATTATTAGGGATGGGCCGATTATCCGTTTGGTAATCGGTTCAGGCCAGAGTTTGCACTATTCGTTATTATTCGGAATTGGTGATCCCAGGCCTTAATATCTGAATAACAAAAAAAGTAATAGGGGCCTAATTTTGACCAAAAAACAATTTCTTCTTTCATTAATAAAGAAATAGTAACCTGTTTTGGCGACCTCCTGCTGTAATCTGTAATCTCTAATTAATTGAAAGTCCGTGTAAATAATAAAATTGTTGTTCGACGTGTCAACAAAATGGTGGACAGTCCGGCTTTTTTCTTATGCCATGCGGTTTAAAACTTTCAAATGTTAATTTCTTTTAAATAGTTCAATGCATTAACTCTCGTTGGAATTACATCTCGCGAAAATATACAAGATTTTATTTTCATTTCTGTTTTATTAACTTTTCGGATCGGAATCGGAATAGGCGAAAATAGCAGACCAACTATCCGGAATCGGAAATCGGTAAACAATGCCAATCGGCTCATCCCTAGTAATTATGCATTGCAGCCTATAATATGTCTGAGAATCCGGTGGATAAGCGTAGGCCTATTTACTTGGAGAGAGTTCCATAGAAGAGGATTCTCATCATGAACTTTGACCTTTTCGTTTTAATTGGAACCACCTGCCCTACTCCGAACCGCAGAGGTTACAGTGTCCTTCTGATGAATTGATGTTGATGTCCCTGGAATGTTTAAACTGATGACAGATGTCAGCTGTCAGAGACAAGCACCTGTCAATTATCATATCTACGCGAGCATCCTATTTGGAGGCAGCCAAGCGATTTGTGTTCGTGTGCAGGCTTTGATAAGATTCAAGATTAGGGTAAAGAGAAAGCTTGTCCCCAGTAGGACACTCAGGCTTATGTTACAGTAGTTTTATATAGCGCCCCTTCAAGACAATCTACTCAGGAGCGTATATGTATCGTATCGTAAGTTTCGTAACTAATTTATTTATAAAGCGCCTCTCGCAGAATAACTTTTCAGAATAACCAGTACGTACTACGTACATGTAGACACCTCTGTGAACTTTTTAAAACGCATGTTAGGAATCCGTCAAAAATTATTAGCATACTGTTGATTAGGCCAATGAAGAAATACGTTGTGTCCCAGTCTAAAAAGCGGCGCTTCATTTTTAGACAGAAGCTTAGCGTGTTTCGAGACCTGATGGGCCTTTAGTGACCATATATATATATATATATATATATATATATATATATATATATATATATATATATATATATATATATATATATATATATATATATATATATATACACATATAGGCTACATATATCCAAAGATTTAATACAACTTCAGCGCGGTTTGTATCATCTGCTCCGATAAACCGGTGACGTAATCCATTGATCTTAGAAGAACTGTGCGAGGAAAGGTCGTTCAACGATGGTTTGGTCATGTACAAAGAAAGCGTGATGACCCATTCTAAATCATGGCGATATATACATGTACATGCAAGCCATTATTGACATACGATGCCATTCAATTAACAACTGTGTTGAATGCAAGATCAGAAGGAGAGAGATTAAAGGAAGACGAGGGATGGACTGGATGGATGGACAATTTAACGAAGAAAATAACCAGACTCTGAATAAATCGAAGAAAATATCACTCTTCCTTTCTGGTATTTGACTCGTGGTCATTAGATACCGACGCTTAATAAGCGCCGGAAAATACAATTAATAATAATTAGATTGATCCTGAATCGTTAGCGTTAGCCTAGTTAGTGTTTCATGGTTCATCAATCCTAATCGCATGCAGTGGCGTCGCCAGAGCTTCAAGGTTGGGGGGCAAGGCATAGGAGGACAAAGAAATGAGCGTCCGAAGGACGATCGCTGAGGCGCGAAGCGCCGAGCAGGAGGGGTTTGGGAGGGGGATGTGCCCCCCCCACTTTAAATTTTTTTGAATTTTCATACTGTAATGGTGGCATTTTAAGCTGTCATAGGAACAAAATTGTTCTATTATTTCAGCGCTGATAGGAGCCAACTGTGACTCGTAGCTAAATGTTAAAGTTTTCCTATAGTGACCGTATACGGCCTCGACCCTGCTCATTTTTCAATGAATTGATTGGCTTACATCCTTCATCACTGCTCGCCCGTTCGAATGGACGCCACACCATTTAAGGTCCCCGTGCAAGGACCGTGCTACCCCGAGGTTTAAGATGTAGTTTGAACCGTATTTGAGTTTGACTACAGATAATATTAGCAAACCCGACATTTATTTAAATTAATATAAAAACTAGAAAACACATTCAATATCCAAGAACGCCACAAGCCTCAGGGTAAACAGATTGCTGACCAGACACAATTAGCAGACACATTTACAAATGGTATACAAACCAAGCAAGAAGGATTCAACTACCGAATCGGAAAGCCAAGCAGTGCTTATGCAGTTTTACTGAACAATCGACAATAGAAACAGAACGCCGACTGCTTTAAACGACTGTATACTCGGGGTTAAAGTGGGTGGGAATGCGCGGGTACGGCCTCCCACTGCTCTCAAGAATTTGCGGGCGAAGGAGTATTAATTCATAGATATTTTTTTCCCTTGTCTTAAAACCAAGATAGTGTGAATCAGTTTGCTATGTTTTGTCTCTGTATATGTATCTATTTCACAACAAGTATTATACCCACACACACGCCACATAGCCTACATATACATAGCCTACATACATACATACATACATACACACACACACACACACACACACACACAAACACACGCACACACTGATGCTTGCTTTTGCGTGCACCCGTTGAGCGAGAATTGGCGGGCGAAGATGTCGCTCAAAGAGGCAGGCATACTAATAATTTCCACATGTTGTCTTGAACAGCCTGTTGGAATGCGGCTGTGTGACTGGTGTAAATAGGTCACCCCATCATGACTCATCACTGCGAATAGGAGAGATAAACAACATTGGACTTTTCCCTATTCTTCTGTATATTTTGTGTAAAGCACAATCCGTCACCTGTTGATTAGTGATTAGTCTTTGAAAAGAAAACAAACTTTGGAAGAGGAGAAGAGGACCTTCAATGTAAAATGTCAAACCACACACCACATAGGGTACCCCCCTAAAAACTCACCGGATTTGCACGAATCCCAGGACCCAGCCTGACCAGGGTTGGGGGGCAGCTGCCCCCCTTGCCCCCCGTGGCGACGCTAATGATCGCATGCAATAGATATGTAAAAAATGTCATCTACTGTAGCTGTATTGGCTATGTCGAAGCAGCAAAAGTGCATATTTTAACAGGTTTGGACTACTGGGACAAAGTCTTGGAAAATAGCACTGAATGTAGAGTATTATCTGGGACAAATCACCAAAACTAGTGGGACAAAACTTAAAACTGCTGGGGCAAATCGTAAAACATTTGTCCCAGTAGCTATACAGTTAAAATATGCACTGAGCAGCAATGGTATTTAGCTGCCAAAGATCTCATCCAAAAACTATGATCTCAATGCAGGCTGCTAAAGACTAACCAATGGCAAGATGACACTTCCTATAAATGAGAATTTGAAAAAATCCTCGATTAACTCAGTGTACATTTGAATGGCACAACTTGCCATAGGCTACCGCCAGTCTGAAAACTGCTGCAGGCTGATTCTCAACGCCACTGAGGCCTTGATCTTCCTACTTGAAAATCTTGGAGCACCAGATGCCGTGTAGGCCCTCACTTTTGGGCACGAAGGATTTCAATCTGCATAATTTGCAATTGTAATTAATTGGAATCGCGAATTTTATATAGTGATAATTTTTCAAGTACTACTAATCAAAAGCGTCTGAGCTTGGATTTGACCAAAAGCTTTGGAGGTCTCTATAGTCAGTAAGTAAGTCAGTAAGTAATTTATTCGCCAAATTCAGTAAATGAGCATAAATGAAAAACCAACACAAGAAGTTTAGTGGTAGGCTGACGGTGGAGTCTCTCCGGTTGCCAAATATAGCCTAACAAATCATGCATGTGGTAAGACAGATAACAAAGAAATTCATAATTGCTTATCAAAATGGAATGAGACAGGATTGAAGACTATATGGGCCTGTAATCAATAATCTGCAATTTTAAGTAGAGAGACAAATAGCTATATATCTGGAAAGGAAATGGAACGTGTAGGTGGAAGTGTTAAAAATCGTCCATGGCACTCGAGCTCAACACACCAAACACTCTCATCACAAGAGCACGTGGCTTAATAAACGGTGCAGAGATGAGAATCATAAACTAGTTGGACAGCAACGAAGAATACGATCGACCTCTGCTGCCAATGATGATTAAGAGGTCGTCAGTAATAATGTCCGGCCAAGGAATGTAGGCGCGCATGCTAAGACCATGGATGGCACTTATACTTGGCCCCTTTTTCAGAACAACAGGATTCCGGTTTTTTTCTGCCACCCACGAGTTACAAGGTGTCCTTGTCTCTGCGATAATAAATATTTGATAGCTATAGTTCTCAAGTCTAAAAGTCTTTGTTTTAATGCCCGCAGATGACGATGATGATGATGACGATGATGATGATGATGATGATGATGATAATAGCGGTAGTGTTGATGATGATGTTGTTTTTGTTGTCCATCATGATTGTAGAGGTGATGATGATGATAATAATGATGATGATAGCGGTGATGATGACGATGATGTTGTTGTTGATGATGATGATTGTGATGATGGTTATAGTGGTGATGGCGGTGGTGATGGTGGTGGTGATGGTAGTGGTGATGATGACGATGTTGATGATAATGGTGGTGGTGATGACGGTGTTAATGAAGATGATAATGGTGACAATATTGTTGTTCGGTGATGACGATGATGACGCCGACGACAATCTACTTAGCAATATTTTAAATCGCCTGGCATTTCAGAAATGCGGACTCAAACGATATTTACAATATTTCACGAACCAAGTGACCTCCATTACGAGATACTGTAAGCTGAAACTTTTATAAGCACGAGGTTTCAGGACATGCATGTAGAATAGCGAAACGTTAAGCCTGCAGCTGCTGAAAAATTCGCGCAATACTATCAGTATTTTTAATTTTCGGCTGAGAAATTTGTCGCAAGTTCCGGTCCATCCTACACGCCTACAATTTCTTGCTCATCTGACGAACACAATCATCATGGCTCATTAACGAATGCTATTATCAATGGGAATGGCAAACCACAGCTCGTTACATGGTAAACAATAGGAGAGACAGAAGGATAAGTTTCATATACTGTTGACCTTGAATGGTTGGGTTTTCTATTAGTCATTTATTGTTGCTTGTTATGATTGCTTGTTGTCAGGCTTTTAAAGACGACCTTCGGACTGAAATTCTTGTCAAAGTTGTCATCCTTTGGAGGTAGCAAGATGTCGTGAGGTCTGGGCCGTATACCGTCTCGTAATTGTCGATGGAAACAAGCTCTGCATGCAGTGTATACACGTGGGAAGTGTTCTTTCTCACACGTACTGCTTGCCCTTCCTACTTACTTACTTGCATTCAATATCCGCAGAGTACGGATGCGTGTTTATATCGGAGAAGACCCTCAATCTAAACAATGTTCAATATAGGCGTGGCTATGGATGGCTAGTTGCTGTTTAACGACACTGTGCCATAACAAGGATGATTAGCGTCGCCCTTCTCCTTTTTCCAAACTTGGTTCTGGCACTACCACAGTTGGGGTAGTGGCGGAGTCTACCGGACATGGGCTGTTACCGGCTACACGTATGTGTAATTTTCGTGGGAGTGTATGCAATACCCGTACCCCACGTTTTGCTTTGCCCTGAGTCTCCGTATTCCCCCAGCCCCCATCTTTTTCATACCGTAGAATGGCGTAGATAAACATTGCCCATTAAGTTTAGTGTGGCTGGGCATTTTTCAAATGGCATTTCATACACTTAGTCAATCAAATATTAGTACGCGAGAGAGGTTTTGATGGGAGGAAATGGTTTCCCACTTTCCAAGCCAAAAATGCGTCCACGGCCGATGCTGATCAACTTCCTAGAATCTGGACATAGGGAGTAGGGGTGCATGCTTTCTTAATGTTTGATCGGACTACTTCTGGAGTTATCTCCAACGAATGACCTAGTGCTCAAAGAATTGGTCATCTTCAAGTTGCGACTAGGCCTTATTATTCCTGTGTAGAGCTTAATTTAGGATAAAATTATGCATGCATACGACTTTTCGTCGTGCCTTTTCCACCGCATGGAATAGCCTTGCTTCAGATAGGTGCGACTTCTTAACGAGGATCTCTCCATACAACTCTTAGAAGCATTTCAAAACTGCTCTTTATCCTTGGAGTTGGGCTGGGAGCGCCTCTGATTAGGAACCTTGGAGGGACGCTATATATAATTGCTCTGAATAATCACCGTAATACTAAACTGTAAATTTATAAAGCGCTTTAGAGATGTGGAGTTTACGATTAGACCTATAATTACCTTTTGTGCAAAAACAAGATATGCTAAACCACTCAAGGCGCAGCAAGAAGCTGGTGCCATGCGCTTGTGAGTAACCTGGTGCCACGCACTTGGCATTCGAGCGGTGCTTTAGAAGTTTGGAGATTACGATTACGATTACGATTAAAGAAGCAGACAAATAGATTTAAAGATGCAGACTGATCGAAGCAGAGAATGCGAGATTAATATTGAACTTCATTGCAGTAAGCTGTGATGCTAATACGCGAGGATTTCACTTCGCCTTTTGTCCGAATATAATCCAGAAAACAACCCAATGAAGCAACCGGAAGATAAAACGTTTAGACACAAAACAACAGATTTTTATTTGTCTGCCTTTTCCAAGTATTGCACACATTCAGATCCGGTTAATCCCGGTGTTTAACCAATTTCTGCACGATGATTTTCCTATACAGGCTAACGAAAATTTCCCGGGCTCTCTTTTTTTAAAGACAAACAAAAATACATATAGCCGGAAGCAAATCGACAATATATAGCCTATACGATTGGCATAGATGTACAACAACGCACAGAAGCATGCATACATATCATATATCACAGACAAAAAGTTTTCTATCATGGGCGTAGCCAGAAACAAATTCGGAGGGTTTTAAGTTTTCGGGGGTGTTTCCATTTGAAATGGTCGAAAAAGTTCAGTTTTTTTGTATTCGCATATAATTGCATTGAAAGAAATTTGGGCAATTTATTTCGGGGTTTGAACACGTACGCCCCACTAAATACACCCATGATTCCTATACATGTGTACTCACGGTTAACAGAAAAAGACGGAATTTTCTCCGCTTATCACAACAAATACCATCGCTAGCTTTACGACCAGGTTTACTTGTGGCGACAGGATTAGCAAGCATACTGAAAGCATTCAAGCGTTGAAGAACCGCGTTTTCAGTAGGGCCTATAGAAAAGAACACAGACAAATACACAGAAACTGGGAAAATAGAAAATGTTTGGCGGAACGGTGTGTTGGGAAGTTGACAACATCGACGTTTGAGATCTGCCTGCTCTTGGCTGGATTCCAGAGCAGAAAATCACTAGGCCCATCTATGTTGGCTACAAATCACACTGCTATACGAGAATTTTTAAAGGCGAAAAAATTACAGCAATCAACACGCGAACCATAACAGTTCATAAAAGTTTATTTAATACAAGTTAAGCTCGCTGCGAGACAGACTGGGAACAGCGGAAAATGCAATAGACAAAATCTAACACTCAACGAGGCAGTGCATATTTTAACGGATTTGGACTATTGGGACAAAGTCTGCTACTCTACTTTCAGCATTATTGGAAACTAACATAGAAAGTAGTGTATTACCAGGAACAAATCACCAAAACTACTGGGACAAATCCTAAAGCTACTGGGACATTTGTCCCAGTAGTTATACAGTTAAAATATGCACTGCAACGAGGTCTAACTGCTACTTTCGATTATTTTATCACGTTGCTTTCACGGAATACCTTAAACAGGGGCGGACTGATCATTGCGCCCGTATGCTATGGCACATGGGTCCCTCTCAGTGGAGGCGCCAGGGTTTAAGGTTTGGGGCTAAAACTCCAGGCTTTTCCCTTTTGTCCCCTTCTCCCTGTGATTTGCAGTGATTTCTCACTTTTTGGGGGGCTGAGCCCTGCCCCCCTATCCCCTGGCGCCGCCACTGGTTTTCAGCGCGCGGGCCTCTGGGACAGAAAGGAATTAAGTCTTTCAATACAAAAATATTCTAAAAATGCAAACTCACAATGCTTGGGGCCCCTTGCATGACTGAAATGGCAAGGTCCCCAATATAGTCCAAGTCCGACTGTGCATTTCAGCTCAGAACGTTCCGGCTTGTGAGTCTAGTGTCAACAAGTGCAAGGGTGGCTAACTTTGCCAGCCTAATAAGTGAGCGAGCAATTGGCAGATTTACTAATTGCAAAAAAACAGGACGTGGCCTACGGGCGGAACATCCCATAAAAAAATAAATATTCAACATTGAATTTAATTGAAATTGCGAGCGATACGATATTAAATAAATGCAATATTATTATTAGATAAAGTTAAAATATCGGAACATCAATATAAAGGGGCGGCTGATTGTTAAATTCGCCGCTGGAATAAGAAAGATATTCAGCGGTTCTGCTGGTAATTGAATCGCACAGTTTGCATTTATGGGCGCCCGCAAAAAAGGGCAAGAGGGGGCACTTGCCCCCTGGAAAATTGATACCTATTTTTCAACTATTGCTTTATGGTGTTTAACAAATTTTCTCACACTGAAGAACTAATTTGAAACAATATCCAAACAAAATTTGTTTGGATATTGTTTTAAATTTTCGCTTAAAAACCTCTATGGAAATACCCATGCTCCTAACATTTTCTGTTTTGCATTTTTCAAGCTCTTGCTAAAAAATTAACCGTGACCATTTTATTTTGCCCCTCCTGGAAAAATATCTCCGGGCGCCCGTGTATGTAATGCAAATTAAAATTAACTCAACTCAACTAATAATTTGTTTGGTGTAAAAAACAGTAGGCCAATGTATACTTTATGACGCTTGGGTGTGGGTAAAATAAATTTATGGACTTTTGAGAACGCAGCTAATATAAATTATGACTTTCTAAAAGCTGAAAATGCATAACTCTTGAGCTTTTTCTGTCAACACGTAAGCAATAAATGCAAGTTATTTCGAACTGAATTTTTAATATAAACTTGTTCTATATATTAAAAACACCGGTAGCCTAGGTACGTATAATGTCATGACAGCTCGAAACAACATGATCTTGCTAGAACAGTTTAATTTACATTAAATATGAAGACAAAACATGATCTTGCTAAAATAAATTAATTGACATTAAATATCAAGATCACAATGAAATAATTTAACATTCATTAATATATTGAATCATAAAAGTAAAATTGCTTATAATATTATATAATTATATATATATATACATGCATGTGTATGTATCTATGTGTATATATATATGCACACGATTGCATAAAAAATACAGCATGTTCACATGGAAAACATGATGTATACATAAGATAGTCAATAGGATACATGCATCAGATCATTGATCTAGCGCCTTTTGTTACTTCAAGGGCGCTGGTGTATACAACGAGAGTAAGATTTAAAGCAACGCAACGGAATGAAAACTGTTGACACATATACTACAGATGTTTGTGAACGCTTTGATTTACATCTGTAATGTAATTTGCTGTAATGTAATGTAATGATCATTCATATAGCAACGTGAGCAGCAAACTATAGTTCTAGGATGCTTTACCGTGTCAATAATACCGGCATGCCTGTAATCTTAGTAAATATGCAACTCTCCCGTTCACTACACTCTGTATACCTGTGCCTATTCAGAACACATCTAAATGCATTAAAAAATAAACGCAAGCATTTACTGTAAAAACGAGATCGACTGCTCATGAAAACGTTTTAACTGTCAGTTGAACGATTCCAGTCTGTTTTTATGTAAAATGCAACAGGACAACCGAAAATAATTTTATGCGAATATGAATATCAAATGCTTTCTCATACATCTCTTACGACACTTATACTACACCTATTTAAAGCAATTTTGACGATAACAAAAGTCCAGGTTTTGTTTTAACGTGCAGTGATGCACAAAATGTGCAGTGAGTGACAACATGAAAAGTGCAGTGATGAAAGTGTGTTTGTCCAGTGATCATCATTACCACAGGGGCACAGCCCCCAGACACCCAATTATAGACTCGCGTTCCTGCGCTCGCCATGTGCAGTTATAACTTTTCTTTAAAACATGATCTGAACACAACCATTTCTAACAAGTCAGACTGAAGCAAAATTTGTACAAAATCAACCAACTTTAACATTGATCATCTATTTTACAATAATTTAATTTCGGAAGCTAGCACTCTGCCACCTGATCTTTATATGGAATTTCTTGATTACCCTATGAAAGCTCACGTATCTCGCGTCAATAATTATCTAGATATTTAATAAAGACGCCGTAAGTAACTCAGACAAACACTGAGCATACTTCATAAAAACAGTTCAGGTTATCTTGACGCTGAGCGCCTAAATAACTGAGATTGCAACCTCTGTTTTACACTGGAAACCGATACGAAACTTAGAAATGACAAGTTCTGTTGTTGCCAATCAAATTACGTAATCAGTGATGAACAATTATATTTATGGCTAAACTAGTTCGTGTCTCAGTCAACTCCCAGACTCAATCTATAATGTGGCGTCGAGAATCAGCCACCACAAGTTTTTTTTCAGACTTTCGGTACATGGTCTGGTAAGTTGTACCATTCATACGCACTGAGTAGATCTAGGATTATTTTTAATTCTCATTTATACGAAGCCATCGTAGTACACTGCATTGAGATCATAGTTTTTGGATGAGATCTTTGGCAGCTATAGGCCTAAATACCATTGCTGCACATTCGACACATCCTACAGCAACGGTAGATGTCTTCTTTGCACGTAGCATGCAATTAGGATTGACGAACCGTGAAGCACTAAATGTGCTAACTATTCAGTCTCAATCTAATTATTATTAATTGTATTCTTACGCGTTATCAAGCGCCAGTATCTGATGACCAGACATCAACCAATGGCGCTGAGCAATTAGGAGTGTTCAAGGATCCTTGGCAGTAATCGCCTCAGAGGAGATTCGAACCCCGTACTCGCCGCGTACCTAAGGTAACATGGCCATAGGTAACATGGCCCTAGGTAACATGGCCATAGGTAACATGGCCATAGGTAACATGGCCCTAGGTAACATGGCCATAGGTAACATGGCCATAGGTAACATGGCCCTAGGTAACATGGCCCTAGGTAACATGGCCCTAGGTAACATGGCCATAGGTAACATGGCCCTAGGTAACATGGCCATAGGTAACATGGCCATAGGTAACATGGCCCTAGGTAACATGGCCCTAGGTAACATGGCCATAGGTAACATGGCCATAGGTAACATGGCCCTAGGTAACATGGCCCTAGGTAACATGGCCATAGGTAACATGGCCATAGGTAACATGGCCATAGGTAACATAGCCATAGGTAACATGGCCCTAGGTAACATGGCGAGAGCATTGACTGCGTCACAATCTAATTTACTCGTAGGGCCTACACTCTTTTCTACAGCGACAAAACGAATGAGCAAAAGATTTAAATACTAGCATCCATATTAAATACGGCAACTTAATGAGAAATCAAATAAATTAAATGGCCTTGACTAGCAACATAAACATCCTAATTATCTGAACTTATCATCTGGGCAGTTCATTAACTGCAGTTGCGCCTTCGAAAGTCCAGTCAACTGCGGAGGATCAGACATTTTGAAACTCTGTCGATTCTTTCTCGGACAGTTTTATCGGAGGTTTCAAGTGAGGAGGAGATGGTTTTGGTCACTTCTCATTTGACGCCAGCCACGTTTAGGTTTACATACTTTCATCAGAGCTGGCGAAGAACGTAAGAATGATGACCATCACATATTTTCAAGACTCGCACACAGATAACGCCGTTTTAGGACTTCTAGGACTCGACGACTAGAAATTGAGATGGTGTGAACACTTTAAGAGCGGCGGGTACATCTTTCTAGTGGATTTTATACTGAGGAATGAAGTTCTTTCAGTGCTTCGAAATGCATGCTCAGCCTGGCTAGAATCTTCTCGAAGTCTCTTAGGACGAGATAATCGCGAGTGTGACGAAGGGCGTTCTTGTCGACCTCCTGGATCTTTAGATTCATGATGCCGCTGTACGTTTCAGCGCTCAATTCTTGGCCCGTGGTCTGGATGACCTGGTGAAGGGCGCAGAGTAGAAAGTACAGACCGTCTTCTTGGTGGTCTTCGATCGTCTGAAAGTCCTTTTCGAAAGACAGGTTTTCGTTCGTTGCAAGGGCCTCGCCAATTCTCGCCTGGTCTAGGAAGACGGCAACTCTCGCGAGATCGTCGAAGGCCTGATGAACCGTTGTCGTTACCTGAACAAATCAACAGTTTTACGTAGAGAACACGCTTATAGGCAATTACACTAAAACTGTACATGTACGGTACATGTATGATGTGAAAAGTGTTAACGCATAGGCCTACTCTATCTATACTCAGTGTCGTCATTGCATCGAATCTAAATCTGGACGGATTCCACTACGAATAAATCTTTGGTATACTTGTGAGAACTCTATACCAAATTCGGAAGATAACTTTGTTTAAATTTTGAAAGGGGCGTCTACCTCACCCTGAAGGATTAATAAGCTGCTACAGTGGACCAGAAGAGAGCTCAGAGGCCCTAAATTGTGAGACTACTGCGGTTCTATGCATAATCCACGTCTTTGTAGGCAATCTGAGTTTTTCCAACATTAGACATTAATTACGGTGGTTGCAAAAGGTGAAGACCCACAAGCCTACGCATGTGCTGCAGTATTTTGTAAAATTAAAAGGCTACATGCTTTCAACACTTGCCAGTCTTGGAGCACATGCCTCGGAGCTCCTTCGTAATTGTAATTGCAGTTGTAATTGCAAATTTATATAGCGCCAATTAGATAGCGAGACAGCGAGCGAGCCAGAGAGACAGACAGACAGACAGAGATAGACTCATCAGAATCCTCTGTATTACAATAACAGGTCTAGTTATTCCAGTGCGTGCAACATAAACAATCGTTGGTCTCCTTTAGACTAATTGCAACCCTATTGAATTTCCGACCAGACGTCTGCGGCTTTTTGCGCCAATCTACACATATTGATGTCGTCTGCCTATCTCGTCGTCGACGGATTGTTATAGCGCCAAATTAATCATAAATGCCAAAACGTTGCATCGTTTGTTTTGCGTAATGCGCCAAGCGAACCGTCAATAAGCGCGGAACACATGGGGGGAAATGGTCCAATCATCGTAGCTGATGCACGGTGTTTATTGTTCTGGTGCTAACAATGTTTTCTCGGTGTAATTATCTACGATCGTAATTAATAAGTTACCTCTGCGTGACCGATTGATGAAACGGTGGCCGAGTGGGTGGGCGGCATGCCGTCGATTCGAAACCCGGCTTGATCGAAGTCTTGGACGACGGATTCGTCTCTGAACCTTTTCTCGATCTGAAAGAAAAGCAGCTACATAAGTTACTATTTCAACAAGTTGCCTATGTCTGAAATAAGAAACTACATAAGTTATTACCTCGAGAAGTGGCCAATAGACTATCTGTCTTAAATAAAAGCAGCTACATAAGTTATTACTCCAACAAGTGGCCTATAGACAGCTACAGGTCTGTAATATAACAATAGCCTCAATGAGTTAGAGGTCAGTTATAAAGATTGGACAGAACTGCAAGTCCTGATCCTGATTCTTCTGCTCTCAGTTAGATAACATCTGATCACAGAGTACAGCCGTGGACGTGAGGCCCGATATAGATTTCGATTTAGATTAGGCCTACATTGATAAGCGTAAAAGTTTGCAGCCACGTGCGTAGCTATGTTGTCGCGCTAAGCCGACTCTCATAGAGCTTTCGATGGAAAAGGGTTCCAGCTGGAGACATGCCGTTTCTTCTCCGCTTTGATTCCGAAGTGTCTTTGGAGTGGTGGGAGATGTGCCGTGTGTTTGACTGCAATCATTGTCTATTGCTGATGAACGGTTTGTGGGTCAGCCCAGAATACTCTCTGTTGTGTGATAGTATAGTGTGAATGGAACTGCGCGGGTTTTTGTGTGTCTCTAATTCTAATATAAGCTGATGACTGATGCAACGCTGTTATCATAATATGCAAGAGTCCAAAGTCGCTTCGAGTAAAATGGCAATCAAAAATCATAAGCCATTAGGAAGCCAGGTCGAAATCCGGCTACTGAGGTTGGTTTTTACGCAACGAACAGGCACTTGAAACTGAAGAGCACTTCTTCTTAATTGGTCTGAATATTTTTACGTATTCAGAAGAGACAAGAAAACGGAAGTACTTGAAATAAAAACCGATAGGCCGACTTTTGCGCATCAATTAATTTCAGACAGTGAGAGATGATCAAGTTGCAGATAACGTCAACTGCTTTGCATGCGACTCCATTGCGTTCTCTTAATCGGTCTACATGTTGCGGTGTCTTCTATAAGTCTGTCTGTCTGTCTGTCTGTCTGTCTGTCTGTCTGTCTGTCTGTCTGTATATGTATCTATGTATGCTAGTCGGACTGTATGTCTGCTGTCAATCTGCCTACCTACCAACCTACCTACCTACCAACCTCCTACCTACCAACCTACCTACCTGCCTACCTGTCAACCTACCTACCTACCAACCTACCTACCTACCTACCTACCTACCTACCTACCAACCTACCTACCTACCTACCTACCTACCCTACCTACCTACCTACCAACCTACCTACCTACCAACCTACCTAACCTACCAACCTACCAACCTACCCTACCTACCTACCTACCTACCTACCTACCAACCTACCTACCTACCTACCTACCTACCTACCTACCTACCTAACCTACCGACCTATACCTACCTATCAAGCTACCTATACATAACTATAGAGCTACATAAAATTTATATTTATCTATCGCTCTACCATTACAATGTATCTATTCATCTGTCATGCTGCCAGCCAGTCTATATTTCTCTTCATATATAGGTCTATGTTTAATCTTTGTCTGCACAATGTGCACAGTAAGGATTAAACGACATAACACAGTGGCTGGCGGTCTAGGAATAAATCTGACGGAAAACTGATTGTAACAACTCTATCTCGATGACGCCCGCAGTAAAAATGTGCACGAAGTACTTTGTATGCTGCCTCTATATATTTCACAGTCTGATCAATGGGGCTAAATTAGGAATTGGTCAATGGGGGTGTGAACAGTAAATTAGGAATTGGTCAGTGGGGTGGGAACAGTAAACATGTCCCCATATTTTGCGGCCTGATCGAAGTGGCTGAATGAAAGATTGTTCAGTGGGGGTGTAAGCGGTAAACATGTCCCTATGTTTTGGAGTCTGATCAATGTAGTTGAGTTAGAGATCGGCGAATGAGGGTGTGAAGAGCAAACATGGCCAATCGGTGTTCCTCCCATGCACTTAGTTGTTACTTGCTGATGCTATCCTTTCCTTGACCGATTGCAACGCGGGATGATCAGACGCCTGGAGATTGTGGTTGGATTGTGGAGGGATTCCAAAAGAGGCGAGGGTACCGTGGGAGAATTCCTTCTGAATTAAAGCATCAACAGCCTATTGGAAGAAGTTACGAATAGCTCAGCAAACAGACACTACAGTTGTGACCTATATACAAATATGTGTATATATATATACTACTCCCATTATATACGTATACATATATATGTGGGACTAAGTGCAGAGATTGCTATATTTAGTTGCATCTAACTATAGCCATCTATCTATAGCCACCTATCAATAGCCATCTATCACCCGTCCGTCCGTCCATTCCTCTGTAAATCAGGAATTGGAGAAGATGCCACGATCCAAGTAGAACCAAACTGACTAGAGTGTTGGAGAAAGCAGAGGATCTGTCGGCCTTTAACAAAGGCCTTCATACCGTCATACGATGACCCGTGATATATAGAACAATTCGGCGTCACATCACCGACACGGTCACGCCCTGTGTACGCCTTCTTGAAAGATGGTGAGAAGATATATATAGCCCAACATCTATTTACGGTTCTCTATATCCATTTCTATCTATAGACCTATTAAGGACTCTCCTTAAAGTGCCTTTTATCAACGTCTCAAAACGGCTCCATCTCTTTAACCAAGATGGAGCTGTATATTATGGGCGCTATATAAATCTATTGAAGGATAACCTTAAGAACGTCAAGTACAGCCTACTCTTGCGATAAATCCTTCGTCTGTTTGCAGAAGGCCACACCTGAAAATCTATTATATTCAGTGTTTAAAGTGGGTTGGACGTTGGAACGCGTGGGAACAGCGTTCCCACTGCTCTCAAAATTCTTTGCTTGCATTCCCACTGCTCACCATGCAGAGGAACCCTGGAAAGGCATGTGTTGCAATAAAACTGTTCTTTGGAGTTCCCACTGCTCACCCAAACCACTTTAACCACCGATTATATTACATTCCACTCTATTATCAAGGATTTAACTAATTCAGATTTCTGAAATGTTGTTCTAAGTGTCCCTAGTTAGCGGGATCTTGATCCCTTTTGGGACTCTCTTGCGGCCAATCCTGATATTTTATGTTGAAATGTTATGTGTTTTGATTTGGCTTCAATAAAAGAGTTTTGATTTGATTTGATTGATTTGATTATAATTCTACTTAATTATAATTCTGTTATGTTTATCCGTTTATATTCTTTATTCTTATTTATTCTTTCACATACTCTGTTTGCGTAAATGCATGCTGCCTGTCTTGCTGTGTGTGTTTGTGTTCTGTCTGTCCGTCTTTGTTTCTCTGCTTCGAGTACAATTCCAGTCTGGCTGCCAATCTTCCGTGACCCATGCCAGTCAACTGTGCTAAGCTACTCCTCGTCTACGCTGGTCTCTCTAATCTAGGCCTGTCTTACGTGTTTTGCCTGACTCTGACTATGTGCGCGTCTCACTTCGTAGGTCTGTCTCTGCGTTTTTTGCGTGTAACGATGCTACTATTTCCGACTCTGCGTGCCATATCTCTTTGTCACACCCACGACACAATTCAGAAGACATCTCTTCTTGGGCTTTGACGACGTCGGCGCTTCATTCGCGAACAATGCGCACGAGTCAGTAAATGTTCTTCTTTGCGGTCAGAGTTTTTATCGCCTTACAGAGTGAGAGAAACACAGACAGACTAGAGACAGGCAGACAGAGAGACAGCGATACAAAGATACAGAGAGACAGAGAGAGACAGAGACAGAGAGATTGAGAGACAGAAAGACAGAGAGAGACAGAGAGAGAGAGAGACAGACAGAGAGACCAGAGACAGAGATACAGAGAGACAGAGCCAGATACAGAGAGAGAAACAGAGATAGAGAGATAGAGAGATAGAGACAGACAGACACACAGACAGAGAGACAGAGAGACACAGACAGACAGACAGACAGAGACAGACAGACAGAAACAGAGACAGAGAGACAACGAGTAACGAGGCATGTCGATATTAGTTGTAAAACATACGGATGAACAAGCGCAAACGATTGCGATACACCGACAATCGTAATATCAGATGTTATTAGGGTCAATAAAAGTGGAAACAATAGTTGGCCGAGAGCCTGTCGACCGACAGACAATGTTGCCAAAAACTCGTAATTGAGGCATCTTGTCGCATAGGCGCCAAAATATCTCCGCTTTAGACACTCCTATCTGCAGTCGTGGGTTTTATTGAGACATACTTCGACTGCTTGATTGTGTGCTTGGCCGTGAAATTGCCCAAAATAGTGGCGCTATATAAGTGACAGGTCACCGTCTGGATTGTTTGCAGTTGTAGGATGATCGCATTAGAGGTCTTAAGTTAGAGCGAGGAGATATCACTTAAACAGTCTATATCTGCGTTAATTCAATCAGTCTTTATATAGCACCTCTTCTTATATCATCGCAGTAGCGAACTAAATCCAGCCTCGAGAAAGGAGATAAGTTTTCCAGCCCTGATAAAAAAGGTAGAGTGGGTGTCTATAAATATAGTTGGTAGTCCGCCATAAATTCCTCTGCGTGTGGACAATCACTGATTGGGCCAATGTTCATACCATATCTTTGTTAGGCCCACTTTATCCACTCAAGCAGATAAAATGCCACCCATATACATAAGAATGTCACCCACGCTGAACTTCAACTCACCCACATACTTCCTAAACCACGGGAACCCGCTAGATGACGAAAACTTCGTTTGGCTATGTGTATTCCTCGCCCTCGTCTCTGCTGCTGGTCAGACAACCCTACGAGACGAATGCGCTTGGAATTATAATGAAGGGAAATCACGGTGTCTCAAGGATTCCCATCATATATAGCACGAATTTACTCGTCTTGTTATTTATGAGACGTCATCTTTAAACAGAGCTATCTAACGTCGCTTCGAGTTTATACAAACACTACAGCATCTGCCTGCAATGCTAACCCCCGTTGTTCAGCTTGACTGGACAAACACCCATGTATTAAGTGTGGACTTCATAATCGGGTGTTTTTCTTGATGGCTACAGACACAGGCTGATCTTATGAGCGCTGCATTTACATGGCTGTTGAGCGCCAGAATGCAGACAAGCATTAAGCTGTTATGTGGTAGCATTAGTCATGTCATATATTGCCTTTATAAGCTTATAAAAAATTGACAAATTGCGATCAATAAGTCATTACAGCCACATAAGTATTAATTAGTTAAGCCTATAGACCTGTAGCGCCAGATACCGCTTTGCAATTCATTTGACGTCTTGTTAATTGCAAAATATTACTCAGATGGACAAATTCGCCTTCTTCAGGCATATCAGATTAAACGCAGTCAGAAGAACTATAGTTGTAATATTTAATATATAATATATAATATTAATAATATATCCTGAAAGAAATCATAGAAGGGAGAATGGTAGGGAAAAGAGGGAGGGGAAGACCGAGGCAGATGATGCTGGGATGGATGGCCGACGGATACAGCGAACTAAAGGAAAAAGCACAGCACAGAGAAGAGTGGCGTCATTGGAAGTTGGAACCTGCCGAAGACCAGAGAACTTAATATATAATATATAATATATAATATATAATATATAATATATAATATATAATATAATAATATATATGTAATATATAATATATAATATAACTATAGTTGTAAATTGTAATATATTATTGTTCACTTGAGTTTACTGCTTGCTCGATTTGTATACTTTAATTACCTGCTTTGGTTTGTAGGCCTATACAGTTGCAATTTATCGAGGCTATTATTTGGATACTTGGCAACATGCATACATTATATCTACGTCAGTATAAAAATTTACATCCGACCACGCTGCTTAAAAAATTCCACCTACTGTTTGAACTGATTGACGTAAAACATAGTTGATCACTTACTCATTTGCTTTAGAATAGTCATCAACTCAAGTCACTAACTCAAGTGGTTATGCATTTTTACGAAGAGCGGATGTGGGGGAGAGAGGAAAAGAGGGAGAGAGGGAGGAATCGGCCAAAGTCTTTCATTCATGAAGGCGTAGTTAACCAAACTAATACTAGGCTAGAGTGTGCTTGAAATTCATGAAGAGTTAATCGGCGGTATGCCAACTTCCGGACGGGCGTATACAGAAATACGAACCTCAGACGTACTTTACGGACGGGACGGTCAGGCGGACGAGCTGATGGCGGGCGGGGCCGGACGGATGGACAGACGGACGGGCAGACAGGCGGGAAGACAGACGGACGGACGGGCAGACAGGATGAATGGGCAGATGGACGGGCAGATGGACGGGTAGACGGACGGATGAGCGGGCGGACTAGTGTATGCGAACTAATATTTGATTGCGATAGTTTTGATCTGCAATGTTGCATCTAGAATAGATCTGTTTCATTCTGCAGAAAAAGCTTTTCTCTTTCCGACTTGCCATGCAGCGACCAGCCCTATCAAACAAGGTCTCCCTCTTGTATGTATGTATGTATGTATGTATGTATGTATGTATGTATGTATGTATGTATGTATGTATGTATGTATGTATGTATGTGTGTGTATGTATGTATGTATGCATGTAGTATATGACATTTATTTAGCGCCTTACACGAAACTCACGCGCTAAACGTAGCTACCCAACAGATCTAAACAGATGCGACTTAAGAAGTTTCGAAAATGTTTCCTGAGCTGCATGCGGTTCAATTGTTACGAATTGTTAATGGAAGGCTGTTCCAGTGTGAAGGTCCAACACACGAGAAGGCCCTACCTGGCCTACCAAACAAGGTCCCCCTCTTCCTCTCTCCCTCCCTCGTTTTAGTTTTTACTGCGTTCCTCGCAAGCACGATTTGACAACAGTGACTCATCCACACACACATACTTCACCCGAATAAACGGCACGACTTGGTGGACTCCGCTATGCATATTATCTCAGCGGAATGCGAGAAAGAACCTGCTTTGGACGCTTGACGAAAGCACACTTAACGAACAGTAGGAATTCATAAATGCTTGGCTCAGCAGAGGAGCTCCGTACCAGCGTAGCTTTCGTCAGCTGACGAGATGATGCCACGTCTTGGCTGATGACTCACTTGGGTCTAATCGAATCGTGCAGATGTGCTGCACTGGCGATTATGACCAGCCAAAGCCCCTCACCTCATGAGAACCGCACGAATTCTTCGACCTACCGCATCGTGAACACGCGGTGTACGTGTTAACCAAAGGGGGATAGAAATAGAACTGCTGACCTTCTGAATTTACAAATAGAAGAGAAGAAGAAGAGCAGTCCCTTAAGTTAGCCTGAGAGGCAGCCATGCATGGACATTTTTCTTAACCTCGACTTATGAAAGCGAGTGGCCAATCCTCTTCCTCGCCGTCTCATCTTACCACCGACAGTGTATTCATTATAGCTGAGTTGGATACTGGATAGGGGTTTACATGTAGTTGAAATCTCGAGACAATTTTTTTTCCTGGCTGGGATTTGAACCCCCGACCTCTTGGTATATTAATAGTCGAGCACGCTAACCACTACATTATGGCACACCCGATAAATTATAAATAACCATGACCTATATTACTCAGTCGCCGTAAAACCGGCATAATGAGGCGAACAATAGCATAATTGCCTATTACTCCGTTATTATTCACACCTGCGGATGCTATTCACCGAATTTCAGAAGTATATTATTACTCGATAGTTCCTGGCTACCGTTTAATAACTCGATTAGCGAGGAAATCCCCCTCGTTACTTTTCTTAGCGAGGCCAGTAAATATAGGAAGTGTCTTTTTCATTTCGCCTGATTCAGCATCACCTATACTCATTGCGCTGTCATCGACAGTCACCGCTTTTGCATTCTCTTAGACGGTATTGTATCGACAAATTCGTCATAAGCTTCCTTCTGAAATAGTAGGGCCTACTCGGTGGCATAGAGCGACAATTATTCGTGACTTGAGACTTTAATAATTATTCGTAAATATTCGTAAATTTTTACAAATCTCAATATTCGTAATATGCGCATACTCGTTCTATGCTCGGTGGTAGGCCTATAGGAAAGCTTCGGGGATTTTATCACATGTCTCGCAACACGAAATGAATTGGCCAGGTTATTGTTTCATTCGAGTTCATGACCTGTCGGATAGAACATTCGTGCCGCATGTTTGACGCAAACACGAAACGTTACACTCCAGTGACCTTAAAGTGGCGCTTGAGTGAAGGCTTGCAGATTTTTCAACCCCACGCATTCGCATGCGACGTCTTTTCTCTTCTTATTGTATGCCTTTGAAAGCCTTTTCTTCGTGTGACGCTTGCCCGACATTCGATGTGAAAGTGCTTCAGCTATTTTAGAATCTGTTAGCGCCTCATAAACATTAACATCTGCAATTGAATCAAGCGCTTAGCGACATCTTACGGCTTCAAAGGAGACGCTGATGCCAGCCCTACCCATGCACCGAATGCCACAGCAAATAACCGCGAGTATTTATAAAGATGTAGAGTCTATTCGTGTATGGGAGTTTATTTATTGATCGGTATCTATGATAGTTGCTTCTTTGTTTCCTTACTATACTGACTCCATTCACACGTCCTTATGCTGTCTAAACAGCAGAGGTCTGAACACAATGGAGACATCAGCAAGCAGTTCTAAACTTTGACATTGGGTGTTGCCAGAGTGTAAACCCAGTTATTTTGTTTGTACCCGAGTTTATAAAAGTTACCTAATCATTCACATATTTTTACAGGCTGTTTACAGGTGGTTTACAGGTGGCTTACAGGTGTAAATCAGCCATATCGCTTCCTAGCAATCTCTGTGTCTTTCTGTGTCTGTCTCTCTGTCTCTCTCTATCTGTCTTTCTCTCTGTGTGTCTCTGTCTATTTCTCTCTCTCTCTCTGTCTCTCTGTCTGTCTGTCTCTATGTCTATCTCTGTCGCGCTCTCTAATCTCTCTGTCTCTGTCTCTCTCCGAAATGTTCTTCTGGATGCTGATCTGATTACGGCTTGACTCTGTCGCGCCATCGATTGACACCTTGTGCATAGGAGACCGACGCCATAGCAGCTACTAATAATTAAGAACAGTTGCAACAATCGCAAGAGATAGACTTTCGTAGACTACTTACGTATCGGGTCTTAGTCGTTTTAACCCTTCTCCGAAGGGAGACGGATTTCTTCGCTAGGATGTCGAAGGCGACCATCAGGTCGAGTTTCGGTGCCTCCTCGTCGGACTCGGTCTCCAGGGCGTTGAGAAGGATCGTCTTGGAACCGGAGCAGGGGTTGAACCAGCGCTCCGTCCGACCGACGGCCTTGGCCGAAGCGAGGGGAAGAGGCGGCAAGACGAGGCCGATGAGGGCTAACAGGAGGACCCAGGGCAGGCGACTGCTCATCAGCATGACCAGGAGATCGGAAGATGACGTTCTTGTTGATGATGATGGAGACACTGCCGTCCGGAAAGAAAAACAAACACAAAACATAGAGTTTATGCATTCGACTCCTGAACCATTAGTCATATATTTATAAAGAGCTGTGTTGGACAGTTGAACTCTATATAGTCTGTAGGGGCCTTATACAAGTATGTAAACGGATATTTATATATAACTGCATCTATATAATTATATATGTACCTGCATATATATATATATATATATATATATTATAGCTGCATAAACGATGCATTAGCCTTAGTATATTGACCTCGACCTATGATGATTTCTCAGAGTGGCACGCGAGTGCACAACGGAACCGACCATATATATATATATATATATATATATATATTATATATATATATATATATATATATAACCCTATAAGCTATAGAATTACGCGCACAGTCATGTGTACACAAATTATTATATGTTTGCATAGTTTATACACACGAGCCATGGGTCCTTGCGAGAGAGTGAATCATTCATTGGCTAGAAGTATGCCAAGCGAATGACTTACTGCCAATCCCCCAGGCACGTGTTACACTGAGGCGATCATAACATCTATTGTAGTATGTGTTTTAGTAGCCTAATATCTCATATTACAGGAGTATATACTAAAGTATTACACATGTGCAGGTAGCTTTGTCTCAACACACTAACTCTCTCTCTCTCTCTCGCTGTCTCTCTCCCCCGCTTCTCTCTGTCTGTCTGTCTGTCTGTCTCTATCTCTTTCTATATATATATATATATATATATATATATATCTACACCTGCCTTTTATAAGTCATATTAGGCCCTGTCTATTCTACTCGCGTCTAGCCATTTGCTTGGGTTATAATTTATAATTTTATATAGAGCAATGGTCACTTCAAACAACAGTTAGCTTCATATAAATAATTATATCTGATATTCATCTGGTCTTCACATATATATATATATATATATGTATATATATGTAGGTAAACATGTATGTATATGTATATATATATACATGAAGCAACCTGTTGCTTGAAGTGGTCATTGCTCTATATAAAAGATAGAGCGTGTAGTATAAAGATCATAAACAATGACTTATAAAAGGCAGTTGAGTCCGTTAGCAAGGCCGTCAAGTTCTTCGCGTTGGTCCAGCTTCGCGTCTATGCATTGCCAATTTGGTTGCGGTGGAAAATACGTCGGTGAGCAATCTTCCTAGTCACCGCTGCCCCACGCGAAGCAGGAGTCTGATGGACACCCAACCCGCCCTCCCTCTAGCGTCGGGGGGTATCGGCGTATACCTGTGCTTCAGGTACTAATTGATACGGCTGAGTTTATACAGCAACCGATACGGGATGGGCCAACTATGTTAATACAAGTCTCTGAAACCTCTCTCCGCTCCGCCGCCGCCGGCTCGCAGAGGACACGTCATCGAGACTACATGTAGCTTACTCACCGGCGCTATATCAAATCAAGTCTACAAGAGTCTGGTCCGCTCGGTGCAAGGTCAGGGTCCGGGGAGGGGCAGTGCTATCGTTGGTCATGCATGGTGGTTATGGGATATATGGAGTAGGGCGCGCGACCATGATTGGATTGCTGCAAGAAAATGTTCCGTATTTCTACGGTATACTGGCTGAGAAGTGGTTAATAGTAGCGGATAGGCCTATACTATATCAATTATAATGAGCTCAAGTTATAGGCCTATCCTTCGCTGCTGTTGACCACTTTCCAGCTAGTATTTAAAGGAAATTTTCCATGCAGATATCCAGTCATGGTCGAGTCCCTCTGCTCCATGCATCTCATAACCACCGTCACCAACGATCTCCACCGTGGTACCATTATGAGCCACAGCCTGTGATTCAAGCAGGCCTTTTCTTCGGAGCGTGTGCCTGCTATTCATAATGGCCGATCGATAACTAAATGATCCCACAGAACAATCGGTTAGGCCACTGGACCCATGTCAAATTATAGTTAGTTAGGCCACTGGACCGATGTCTTTATATATATATATATATATATATATATATATATATATATACATATATATATATATATATATATATATTTATATATCATAGTCACTGCCATCATCATCACTGTCATGATCGTTGTCATCGTCATCATCATCATCATCGTCATCGTCATCGTCATCGTCATCGTCGTCGTCGTCGTCGTCGTCATCATCATCATCATCATCATCATCATCATCATCATCATCATCATCATCATCATCATCATATATATATATCATTTATAATACATACATACAAACATATATATATATATATATATATATATTAGTATAGGCATATACACATCATAGTTACATCATAAAGCCCATGTATTAAATCATGTTTCTATTCCATGTCCAGAGTCCGACAATACCAGCATTTGAAATGATTAAAGACCATCTGTCCCAGTGGTGTTCAGATCTTGCCGCTATATAAATGCCCAGTGATATATTGAACTGCAAGCTGACAGGCAGACGTTATGGAAAAACAGAAATTTATACATACCCATGATTTCTGACGATGACTTGAGAACTGCTCGCTTTGTAATAATCACGTATAACACGAAACGTAACCAATAACTTATAAATCAATATAAATATATAACTTATAAATCAATATGAAATAAACTAGAAGTCGACCAACCCTATCAATAAATAAATAAATAAATAAATAAATATAGCAAAAAATAAATACTTCGTAGAAAATAGTTGGAATGCACGTTTCGAGATATAAAAGTCTAAGCGCGTACGATATACAGTCACAGATATGCTCAGCTCTTCTGCTGGCTGCACGTCGTGCCCTCCATATATACTCTGCGCGAGTCACGTGCGCGTGGGCTAGCCCCAGTGATTGGCTGCCCACTTAATCCGGGAATATTGGCTTGGTAATTCAGATTACGCATAGGCCTTCTCTCAAAGACAAGTGTTCGAATACAGCCCATCATGTGGTGAACTCAAATTATGCATAACCTCTTCTTGATCCTATTTGGCCGCGCTTGGGTTGGGAGCGCCTCTGAGTAGTTCCCTTGAAGAGGCGCTAGTAATGAATGAATGGATGAATGAATGAATGAAGTGGCTCAGCGATTAGAGGGTAGCTAACGGAATGGAGCGCTAGACCTGTAACACGGAAAGTACGGATTCGAGACTCTCTCTACTGGAAGCGATCATTGTGTAGGGACCTTGAGTAAGTCCTTCACAATTATTGCTCAGCGCCATCGATGTTCTTTCGTAATACTGTGGTTGTGTGTGCAATTTGAACTTTGGAAGGAGGCCAGTATCAAGTAGGCTACATCAGCATTTTGTATTGAAGTTCGCATATTGCAACATTTAATACATGAATCAGCTGTTTACTGTTGATGACCTTGCTATAGAACTTTGCTAGGTCATCAGATATGAAGAGGCGACTGCATAGGTAAATTCTTGGCCGACAAGGAGGTAGATCTCATGGGCGTGCTGCCCCATGACTCACGCATTCATCCGGGTTTTAGCATAATATATCTCACCGGACGATCCCTAGGTCATCAATGAATTACACGTACGCTATTGTCTAAGCCTTCTAAGGTAATTACAATATTGTCTGTATATCAGTATGTGTATCAGTATGTTTGTCTGTGTATATGTATGCCTGCGTGCATGTGTGTGTCTGTCTGTCTCTCACCAGATTCTAATACACGAATAGGTTGCATAATAGCCTGCTATCGTTTTGTCTCTCATTGACATCTGCTTTCACTTTCGGTTTGACTTTGTTGACGATGTTCTGTAGGCAACAGTCGCAGCATTATTCTAGAAAGGATCTAGGAAGATGAAACAATGGCAAGCACTAAATAGACCACTTCAACTAATTAGCGCTAAAGAGCACCTGCACTAATTAAAAACTACACAGAGTAGGAATGAACTACGGTAAGCGACATAACCATGCCAGAATTAATTACGTATCAGGAAACAGCAACCACGTCATCACAAGAGATCTTTAAAGCTACACTTGCGCGTCGCATCTTCCGCATTCAACAAAGGACACCTTGGACTTTTCATTTAATTGATTTAAATGGCCAAGGGATTGTTTTTTAAACATACTCACCATCGTAACCGTCGCCCCACCACTACCACTTCCACAACCACCAGTACCACCTCTCTCTACCACCGTTGAAAGTGGACCCCAACCATTATCATCACCGCTGTATCGTAAGGATGTCATCGTGGTATACAGTTGTGATGGTCGTGATGCTGGTGCACGTCATTGTCGGAGGTGGAGACGGGTGAGGTGGTGATGATCATGATGACGACGACGATAATTATCGCCATCGTTATCATCTTCCACTGAAGATATGTGTGTGTGCGTGTGTATGTGCGTGTGTGTGTTTTGTGTGTGTGTGTGTGTTTGTGTGTGTGTGCCTGTATGTCCATGGGCCTTCCTCTGCTCAGGGCCTTCGTTGTGCCCCTTTTCCCCAGGATCTGCATCCATGGATGTCCTCTAATCGCCTTTCTTTAAGTTCCTCCAAAACCCAACTTACTTGGTTTGGATGATGGATCCACAGTTTAACGGCAGCTTATGACAACACAGTTTAACGGCAGCTTATGACAACACAGTTTAACGGCAGCTTATGACAACACAGGCCGTTGCCGCCGACAAAGATTATTTTTGGCATAATTATTACAGCTCATGTTTCGGTTTGGAAACTCGACTAAACATTACTCCCAGAAAAGTACCTTCATTTCACAGTTTCACCTAGTGCTCGTGACTTATGAAGTTATGATAAATGTCAATATAGGCACTACAGAATTACGTCAGTCATGATTACAATGGACAATCAACTAGAAGAGTCACCAGCGTTAAAATGCAGAGTGTCTTACTTGTCACAAGTGACAAGCGTATCATTGTATTTCTGATTGTGACGATTGCGTCACTGAGTGATGAATCTTTGCATTTGTGACATCTTGCAATGAACCGTGATGCCTGAGAACCATTTGTTTCGGTATGCACTCGTTTGCACACGCGGAACACGGAAGTAGGTTGATGACCAGATGCCATAAGGCATCCAACCTTTCATACCGTGCATGGACCACCGAAGAAATTATTCTTGAAGCCGTGGGCCGCACCAGTAAAGTCAAAAGCAACGGCTAAAGTTTATTGAAAATTATTAACTGTATTGTGGGTATTGAGAAGAGTACGTTTTAAAACTTTGAACAAGTTTAATGCGTCGTGAGAACTGGATTTTGTGTTCACACTGTCAAGCCAAGTTACATTCGATTCGACGAATAGCTATGCAAATAGGCCAGTGACTCTGTCTTTTACTTCATTTTACTCAAACTGCAAATATTTATTGAGCTCGGGCGGATAACTTAAAATCAGCCCGTATGTTGGACAGCACAGTCATAAGCGTGCCATATAAGGTCACTGATTGCAGGCTTTATCAACCCTGGTTTTTGCAGCCATACAGAAGGGAGAACACACTACAAGGTTAGAGGCGTTTGAGATGTGGGTATTATAGCGCAGAATGGAAACAGTTAGTTGAACAGAGCATACAAGAGAGGAAGAGGTAGGCTACTACAAAAAAAGGACTATAAAAAGGTAGGAGAACAAAGAGCTAGCTCTGATGGCAACAGTAAGAGGAAGACAGAGGAAGTAGATTGGTCACACACTGAGAGGAGACTCCCTCTTGGAAATATCATGGAGGGAGGAATAGAGGGTAAGAGAACTAGAGAAAGACCTCGACAGATTCTGCTGGAATGGAATATGGTTGATGGATACAGGAAAGGAGGAAGCCCAGCCTCTATGGGCGTGTCGCCATTGCATTGAACTTGCACAAATGCAGATAACTTCAAACAAGAAGCAAGTCTACTTGAGATACAGTCAACTGTGACTTGTGACTGCATTTAGTATTGGGCGAGTTAGTGACGCTGAAACGTCACGCCTTTTGTTTTCGTCGCGCATCCATGCACGCAGTGTATGTATAGAACACGGATGTCCTACATACAAGGTGAGGTCATCAGCTTACAGGTGTTTCAGTCAATCCATTATGGTCCACCTGAATGCAGTCATGTGAGACCAGTAACTCGTTTGGACAACAGGTGTATTACAATGGCATGGTTTAAGGATGGTGGTTCGCGGGGAGCGGTAATGTTGATTCATTTAGTGACAATTTTATGATACGTCGACTTGTATAATGCATATAATTGTAAGTGTATGTGAAACTGTAACCAATTCGCTAGGCGTGTACACTGATGGTACATTGTTACAGTGACTGTCGTCGCTATAATTATTGGGTCTAGGACTTTACCCCCGGCCCATTACCCCCTGCCATTACCCCCCTGCCATTACCCCCGCCATTACCCCCGTCCCGTATAATAATATATCATAATTATAATTATAATTAATAATATATAATATTATAAATAATAATTATAATTATTAATTATAACTATAATATAATGAATTATAATAATATTTATTAATTAATATAGTAATATAATTATGTAATAATAATTAATATCACTAATAAATATATTAATTATTTATTATAATATGTATAATATATAATATTAATATATTATATTAATTGTTATAATTATATTATTATTATATAATATATAATTTAAATTATATATATATATATATAATATAATATGGTATATACACAATTACACATGTACATAGGTATTTATAATAATAATATATATTAATATTATATAATTTTATAATAATTAATTATATTGTTATTGATTAATTACTGTCGTCGCTATCGTCGCTATAATATTATGAGGTTTTCTGCAGAGAAGTTTACCGGTAAATGGAGGAAACAATAACGAGAGGCAGACTTCGACGGATGCTTCTGGAATGAGAGATGGTGGATGGTTACAGGAAAGGAGGAAGCCCAGCCTAGAGGAAAGTGGCGCTATATGGCACGTTCGTCTTTCGAATCCAAATAAATGAAGGAAAAGGCAACTGAGCTAAAATAGTTATAATTCAAAATTATCCAACCCTAAAGTCCAATAATATGCTGTATAATACACATGACTGAGGACAATGAAGATCATTTATTCGTACCCATCGCCGCCAAATGGCTGTCGTCAGGAACTGATGTGATGGTGATGATGATGATGATGATACATAAGCCAACCCTGCATGGGGAGGGGTCATTCCACAACCACCCCCTTAACACTGAGGTCAACTCAACCTCCGAGAATTGCATCCATTTGCCGCCGAAGCTAATCCCATTCGAGTGCTAGCCAATCGTGAGAGGCGGGGGAGTACGTAAGCTAACTGGCACATCCCGTTAGTCAGTATTGGCACGCGGTAGGAGTATCAAAGGATCGGCAGACACGTGACCAACAGCCGTTCATGACGTCTTCTTTCAGCTCTGCTAATTGACGACTGATTACTTACAGGTCGAAGTGTGTGGTATGCAATTCGATGAAGGGAAGAGGTGCGGTGGGTGGTATGGGAAGGGATGAAGGGAAGAGGTGTGGGTGGGTGAAGGGATCTTGATGAGCCGGATGTTTTAAGGAGGTCGGAATGGGGTGAATATGTCGGGAGAAGTGACCCATTGGGGAAAGAGGCGTGGGTGTGCGCTGGTGAAGGGGTCTTCGCTGGTGAAGGGGTCCGGATGTTTTAAGGAGGTCGGAATGGGGTGATGTGTCCGGAGTGACCCACTGGGGAAATATTCAGCGTGACTGCTGTTACCTGTTTCTCGTCGCTTGCTGCAATGTCACCTTACACAGGAGTGTTCCCAATATCCGGTCATCAGCACGTAGGCGCCTATATAAGGTCACTGATTTACACATCATTACTAGGCCTATTATACGTAAGTAAGGATATAGTCTTTCCTGTTAATTAATCATGCTTAATTATATTATATGGAAATTGACCTGTGGAACGTGCACGGAAGATTGTGCACGCTGTCTCAGTGACCCACCTGTGCATAGAATATATATATATATACATATATATATATATATACATACATATATATACATACATATATATATACATACATATATATATATACATATATATATATATATATATATACAGCAAAGTAATGCTAAGGTACTAAGTAGGGCAAGGTAAGGACGCCGTGTGCATGGTATGTGTATGTGTAGGTGGCCCCTATTTATAAAGCCCAACGACTGTTTACTTCTTTATTTAGATCGATGCATAAGCGGATGACAATGGTATTTACTTACAATGAGTTTGTGATTTTTGAAATGCATTGTTAGGTTGCCATCGGATGCCAGCGCACTTCTAAATGCCTCAGATTCCTCAATGCGCAAACAACCTATAGCTTAACCAGGTTCAATGTGTACAGTTCATGATCTAAATAAACAATATTATGACTTGACAATAATTTATTATAATAACAAAGCTACAGATTGACATCTTCGAACACATTTTCAACTCTTTCGCTAGGCCTACAGGTCTCCGCGCAGATAGAGAGCTGCATACAGGTGTCCCTTGAAAGCAGAGGTGTCAAACAATTTTTAATGGTGGGCCAGTGGCAATATTACCAGCAAGTGATGGGCCAGGGTTCCGAAGGCGCCTGAGCGAAACAGGGTAGGGCTCTGGGAGGGGCTTGGTGAGCCAGTCCCGGAATATTTCGCAAAATTACATCTTAAACGGTGCATGTTTAGCATACAAACAGTCAAATTAGGCTAATAAAATCTCAATTTTGATCTTCATTATCAGTCACGAACATATTACAGTAGTCTTCATTGTCACTCTTCAGGCACGGCTCCACGGACCATGAAAACATCGTAGGCCGGCCAGAAATGGCCCGCGGGTCGGCTTTTTAAGACTCCTATAGTTTAAAGCGATGGGCTGTCGTCTGGTCGACTTCCTGCGTCGTAGGCCCCTATATCTGTCTCACTGAATTTGCTTTTGACTGGCTAGTAAGTTGATGACCAACCACGACTTAGCTATTTATGCTCTAAACTTTTCTATAGATAATCGAAGATAACGACTAAATTCCCATCTATAGTCTTATCTATTCCGGTGTCTTTCAAGGAGCCGTTATAATGTGTCGAAAAACTTCCTTGCTTGGCTGGGGTGAGGCTAACTGAGCACGAGGGAGGGGTTCCGTTCTCTTCTTCTCTCTCAGCTAACAACTAGGATGGCGGAGCTGGAAACCCCCTCTTCTTTGGACTTTCCGGTGATGATCCGGTCTCCGTGATCTTAATGATCTATCAGAGGGCTTCACGATACCATTGTCAACGATCAGTGATTATTAAACAATAGGACTAGGTAGACGATATCGACACGATTCGGTAGATAACGTTTCGTATTATTAACTTCAACGTCACTTCAACACGCACCATTAACTATCAACACAACGGTCTCTTTTTCACCTTTCTTAACTACTTATATAACATGCGAGGGAGAACTGTGGGGGAAGGGAACATAGGTTAAGTCCCAGAAACATGGGCTAGCGCCGAAGGAGGGGGAGTGTGAAACGATAACGATAACGAAAATGTTCGTTAACGAAAATAAAATGATTTCGTTAACGATAACTATAACTATAACGAAAATAACAATAACGAAAATTCATCTTTATTTTCGTTAATACAAAATAAAAACAGGAAGTGCAATATTGATGATTCTTCATAAATGGGAACATGGGCCATTTGTCAGTTACTTTGCTCGTGTAAGGCTGAGAAGGAAACAGCGGGTAGTAACTATAGGCTATAACTATAACCTAAAATAAAAAACCATTAACTATAACTGTAACTATAACTAAAATAAAATCTGAGAATCATGGGGTAGCGCCGGGATATGGGGCAGCGCCGAATGAGGGGGAGGGGACACAGGCTAATTCTCCAGGACATGGAGTAGCGCCGAAGGAGGAGGATAGGGGACATCGGAGAAGAGTTGTCGTCACGACAACCATTGTTCCAACATAATTCCGCCACAATATTAAAATACACAATCGGTGGTCGCCTCAAATGACACCCTCGTAAAAAATGGAATTCCGTTTATATTAAACTGAAATGAAGGCTGCACGGTAAAGTTGATAAGCTTAAGAGATATAAATCTTGAGTTGTATAGTACTATCTAATCTATGCACATGGTATAGGGGCCTATAGACAGGAACACATTCGGGTGGAGCAGACGGGCGTGTTTCCGATGGAGTGATAGTGTGGGCTGCGGGAGAATAAGGGAGTGGCCGAGGGCAGAGTATGCAGGGGAAGATGTATACTCTGATTATCTCATAATTATTACTCATTCCACCCATGCTTTCGGAAGTTGCAGGCATTGCTTTGTAGTCAACTTCAATGTATATAATATTATCTGATAGTTTATATAGCCCCTTGGGAGGATCAATGGAAGCCGCTGTATTGCGTGACTATCTTGCAGATCTAAAAGGTGTGAGTTAAGAAATAAGCTGAGTTCCTTTCTTGCAATGCCTTATTTCCCTTTTTATTTAATTCTTCCCGAAAGAATTATCCTAATATGTTACATGAGTTGGTTTACGCCATGTGCCAAGAATTCGCCACGCCTAAAACTGCGCTCATCAATCCTTGTTATATTTTTATAAGGCCTATCTATGTTTATCAGACCGCAGAAGGGTTTGGTGGGCTGACTGACGTCGTCTAAAATGTCTAATAGGGGCCTACTCCCATAGAAACGATGTGGACGTGGGACTTACATCATCTGAATTCCATTCAAGAGCTTCCTGTAAAATAGTTTTTCGTGACCTAGGTTGAGTATTATGACTTTTGTGACGGTATTGTATTGTATTTGGCCATTAATAAAGCGCTTCTCATGCACAGCAAAAGCCTTTTAGAAGCGCTCCCAGTACGAGCAACCCCGAGGGAAAAGGACGGTATAATAAAGCTACAGTTAAAATGTTCATGTACCGATATAAGAATTACCTCTTGTCGGAAACATTTAACGGCTATTTTAGCATACATGACAGGACAATAAAGCGGACAGAAAAATCAAGGCAAGGCGTGACAGGATTTACAGAACATTACAGAACAGACAAATCAAGGCAGGGTGTGACAAGATTTACAGAACATTACAGAACAGACAAATCAAGGCAGGGTGTGACAAGATTTGAGAGAACAGGACAGGACAGAAAAAAATCAAGGCAAGGCGTGGCTGCAGGACTTGACAGAACATTAAAGGACAGACAAATCAGGGCAAGGCGTGGCTGGACTTGACAGGACTAGACGTGGCAAGGCAGGACGAGTCAGTTTCATAGGGCAGGACAGGACAGGAAAATGGCACTGCAGGACTGGGCAGGACGTACAAGGCAGCTGAGGGTAAGACAGAAAGAGACAGGATAGGACAAGAAACAGACGCCAGTATACAGGACAGGACAAGTAAGAAAAGGACAACACACAGACTCCATTGATTTACAGAGATGTAAAATAAATTCTACTGACCTTCTTCATTATTCTTTAGTTTTCTGAATCAGAATTCGCCAAAGACACATTCGTCAATCTTTAATCCGTTACTTGTCCATGCAGCGCTGGCCAAAGTATACTTCGTGACAGTCTACTTAAGTAAGAGTGGAACTGTCAATTAAATTACTTCAGTTAAAGTAAAGCATACTCGTCCGATTCAAGTCCTGTCAAGAAGTCCTGGCACGCTTTGCCCAGAAATTCAAGCTACTAAAGTACTTTAAGCAGTCTTTAAAATACAAGATGAGCTCTGAAAGTACGTAATACTATGTTCAGCGTAGAAAGTAGGGCCTATTATACTCTAAGAATTATAAACCAATGCTGGAGGTCTATACTATTTGATGAAATAACAACAGAATGTAAACTATTGAACCTACAGCACGCAACTTCCTCTTCGAAAATTATAAACCATATTCGAAAAAGTTCACTGTGTAATTGGTTTATAATAGGTAATTATTGCAAAATGCGAATAGTTTTAAAGTCCTGCAGAATAACTTTTCTTCCAGATTACGTTCACCAACGTCGGCGCTCGTGAATAAGCTGGTGCCCTGCGCTTGGCTTTCGAGTGGCGCTTTAGAACTTTGGAGTTTACGATTACGATTACAATGACTTCTCGATACGTTGAACTCGTTTAACTGAACTCGCACCACTATGGTTTCAGATTTAATACTCAAGTCGCAAATTGCAATACTTAACGCAGCTTGTCGCTAATTAATCCTCAGCGTGAATATGGAGCGTGCAGGTTATGCAGATGCATCAGTAAAACCAGGGATTTTTTAATGTAAGCAGTTAGTCTCATCATCTCTCCCCTAAAATGTTGACCTTGCTCGCCTATAGACCCAGATAACCCATTTTTCCTTGACCTTAAGCACACGCGCAGAGGGGTGCACACGGTCACAAACAGATACGAACAGGGAAACAATGTCAAATGCTCTGTCCTTGCATGCGGGCGTTGCCTTAAATCCAGACAAAAGTTTCTTTGTAACATCATCACAGCGTGACTTGATTGAACATCGTAAACACTGGGGAAAATTACCGTTAGAAAAGCTTCCAACTATTATAACTTTGCCCAATTTGACGAAATTAGACAATGAAATTAATGATGCTCTAATATTGCAATTATAGTTTAAATTAAGACATTTAATTTCGAAGTGTGCATCTATCATATATAGCGACCTGCTGTCCACGAATGAGGCCACCTGCGTGATAAACATAGGCCTATACATGATAAATGCAAACATTAGTCACATATGCATACAAATATTCGTTTACCTAGAAATGTAGTATAAAGCATTGTCTTCCAAGCCTATGTGTCGGCGCATACATAGGCTATAACATCAGCCTACCATGACCGAATAGTCAAGATACGTTTTTACAGATCGCAGTAGGCCTAACTGTCTGGGCGCATCCACTTTATTGGTCTATATACCAGACATTTTTTATACGTGAGTGCTCCACAGGAATTTGAGAAACGTATCGAAGTTCTCGTGAGATTTTGAAATGCGTCGATACCTAATTGCTGACAGAGCAACCAGAACTTGAGATTTCAACAGGTCTAGGTCTGGTCAACTATACTTCGTATAATTATTCTCTCTTCTCGTATCTACATGTAGGCCCCGCAAGGCAGAAGCCAGGTTTAAAAAAATGAGTTGAGCACTATGATGGAAGTTTTAGACACAGGCCTACAGTTCATATGAAATATGGGGATTATGCAGGTGTTGTGGGGATGACTGCATGGTTCCAGTCGAATCCAAACAACGGAATGTTATTACGAGATTGAAAAGTGGAGCTTATAATTATAACAGTGTTATATTATAAGCTCCTCTTTTCAATCTCGTATAATTGCAATATTTCAGATTGCAAGTTAAACAGTAATCGGCATTCAGCCCATTGTTCCTAATACGTCGAACAAGACAACACGCACTCTTGTGATTATGTACCGCTGTGCGTGAACAGCGTGTCATATTAAAACAAAGGCTCGAACCCATGACAGTAAAATGGCCCATTGCGCATGTCGAAAGTCGGCCACGTGTGACCTGTAAGTCACTTTCCATCGTCACGACTAAGTCGTATTGGTCATGTCCGCCGTCACGCGTGACAGAGCTTCAAGAAGCGGCGCACGACTAAAATACATGCAACTATACAGTATTGACGTCACATTTCTGTTTGCTAACTCAACCAAACACTCGTTTTAAATTACTTGCATTGTTCAAAAACATTAAAATTGCTCGCTCTTTCAAGTTCATCGGATATTGCTCCTAAAATAAATGAAAATTACTGTAGGCTGGCGCTTCTTTGCTAGGATGCGCTATACAAATAAATAAGGTTTCCCTATATCTGGCTATTTAAGCTCTTCATTTTCCCCAATGATTAATCCTAACTCTTCCTCCCCTATATCCGCTTGATGAATAATAACTTCTCTCGTTCGATTCTTTAAATTGTTGTTTGTTTGAATGTATTAAGCTTGCCATGTACAGTGCACTGTGCGTTTTACTAGTGCTTCTCATTAAAGAATATACTTCATTCATTTATTATGAGAATTTATATAACGCCTCTTCAAGATATCTACCCAGAGGCGCTCTAATACTTAGCCTACTTACTTATTTTCCGAAGACACTGCTGGGGAGCTTAAAGAAGCCACAGAGTCCGGGAATTATAATAGGTATAGACGCTTCTTAAGATCTCAGCTTAAGTATTTCTGGATTATGTCCCATGCTGCACTGCTGAGGAGCGGCTTATATAGCCTACCATCGATGGCTTAGGAGCAATATTTAGCAAACCCACGCGCTTATAAATATTCTATTTACATTAACACTGCAATAATCAGTTTACGACATTAGATGCTTGTGGCATATCTCAGGTATCCTAGGACCGTTGCTCGCGGTCGCCTTTGGTCTGACAGTTTCCTATATAGCTGCACATTCTGGAGTTGTCATTGCCTTGGTCATCGCCCCTCGAAAGTCCCTCCCCGCCCCGGCCATTTGCCCTGGCGCCCTTACTGGTCTGTCAGGTATGTTTTTGATTCCAGATATAGAAACGCCTTCGCTCTCATGATCAGAGACGTTTCTGCCGACGTGGTAAAAGACAAACACAAAACGTAGATTTCAAAGCGCAACTATGTATCCGTTTGCAGATGGCAGCCTTATAGGGACAACAGCATCGAGAAAGATAAGGAAAGGGGAAAGGTCATGGTGGGAGTCTTTTTAAAGAACCGGTTTCAGTAGGGACCGAAAGACCTGAGCAGTTATCAAACGTAGGAAACTACTTTTGAAAAGAAAAACAATTTAAGTTTTTTTTAAAGAAACACTTAAATTTTACTTTTTTTAAGAATTTATTATCTGACTTCAACTTAATACAATATACAATACAATGCAACTGTTTTTTTATATCGCCCTTCTTCCAAAGGTGGCCCAAAGCTCAGAAGTGCACACGTCTCGGCGGCGCAGATACAATTATATTGCAGAGCAATTGTGCGCGAAGGACTTGCTTACACAGTAAATGTCCCGGACGAGGATCGAACCCGTATACTCTCCAGGGCTGCCGACAGAAATTCCGGGCCCCTAGGCAGCGCAGTCACGGGCCCCTAACTATCCTTAGATTTTATGAGAAAATTTTAAAAAACACACTGAAATAATAATAGTGCGGGTACAATCCTACAAAATTATATTTATATATGCAACTATTGTAGTTAAGTGTCCGTAATATTATATTTTAAAGGCATAAATCATAAACTTTGTATATTATATAACTGATTATAATATTGTTCATGAGTTGATTGCTGGGCCCAGCCCGGGCCCCTAAAAGTCGCCGGGCCCCTGGGTTTTTGCCCCCCTCTCTGCCTCCCCTCTCGGCAGGCCTGATACTCTCCTCGTTACAGGTCAACCACTCTTACCAGTCGTCCAACCAGACTTAGGCCTATCTTTTTGAAAACTTCTTATCATTCATATGCTGCCACTCTGTCTTACGGACTGATCTTCCAGATATTGAAGTGATTAGAAATACGGTTTGGTTTTGGCGTGCCATCGGTTGATACCTTGTGCATTAGACACGGGCATGATATATATAGTAGTTACTAATTACAATTAATCAATATTATAATTATTTTTCCAGGCGAGGCAGTAATGGACATAAAGTGTTACGGAATACGGACTTCATTTATCTTTAGCTTCGGCATTTGTGGGCGGGTGACCACTGACCTGTCCTCCGCCTCGCCGTTTGATCTTCCCACAAACATTGCACGGTCAGCGTTCTAATCTAATCTGCTGGAATTTATAACCACCGATTTGTCACGTGAAAATCCAACACGCCTCTTTCTACACCTAAAACCATAAGCCTAAATAGACCGATTCGTCAGAAAAAGGGGGACGGACCAGCTCGTCTTACGTAATAGCTCGCCAACCCACACTCCGTAACGAAAATAGAGGTAGCGCCGAAAACGCAACCAATCACGGACCCACTCAATCATCAAATAGCGTTAAATGGATTAGATGTTGGACGTTAAGCGCGCCGCTGTGGCGTACTTTCCCGCTCTTCAATAACTCGGGAGTGGGCGCCACGGTCCAGATAGACGGGTATTGTTGTCCGTGTTTGCGGACTGCGTGGTCGGCTCCTCGCGGACGACCGGACTAATTTGACCACGTCCATCGGTTCCACTTGACGATCGGAATGCGTGGGGAGAAACTGTGCCCGCTGGGAAGGGTGCCGTTACAAAGAGGCGTTTTAGTCGGAAAGGAATAAAGCGCACTGGACGAGGAGGTGGAAAGGTTTTACGTCGCCTGATGCAAGAAATAGCACGGATGTGCCTACGCTTTGACGCAAAACCAAACCTTTGAATTCAATCATTTAATGTCATCAGGTGCATAGTAAAACAACGGCTGTGTTTTTAACACTCCAATGTCCTAGAGTGGTTCTAGAAGGAAATTGCTAGTAGGGTTGGGCTGGGGCCGCAAGGATCTCTCCTGAGTAGATTGTCTTCAATGGGCGCTGTGATAATGATGATGATGATGATGATGATGATGATGATGATGATGATAACAATAACAATTAACAATAATAATATAATACCGGCCAACAGTGGCTTGACCAGGTTTCTGAACTTTGTAGGACAGTGAGTGTTTTGTGAACTCAACAGATTTTGATCATGTGTACCTACATATTTTTACACTTATGCCAGGTTTGCGCGCCTTCAGACGAGAAGACGAGCAGTCCCTTAGGCTAGCACTGCAAGGCGGCCATGGGTATCAAATGTTAGCGACTTCATTTTCTTAGCATCAGCAGTCAGCACATGAGGGTGGGTGGCCAGTCCTCTACCTCGCCGTGTCATCTTCCCACAAACAGCGTACGTTCATATTTGTAGCCTACTCATTAGGCCTATAGCTGAGTTGGGTATCGTAATCGTAATTTAAACCTTCTAAAGCGCCACTCGAAAGCCAAGCGCAGGGCACCAGCTTATTCACGAGCGCTGACACAGATGAAGCAGAAACAAATTTCTTCCCTGGTGAGATTTGAACCCCCGACCTCTCGGTTGTCAGTCCGATTCGAACCACTAGACCATGGCGCACCTCTAACGTCCCCAATGAAAGCTCCTCTTCCATCAAAAGCCCCCACGTACAACACCCGATGCGTTCGTCCCATCGCCATTCCCGTCCGCCTCCAAGCAAACGTTTCCATCTGGCCCCCTAGCGACTGACGCTGTATACGCAGCCATCTGGTGACTAATGTACTCGTCGGAATCGGAAGGCGGAAGAAGGAAGAGCGTTTCGTCGGATGATGAAATTCTAATCGATGTCGCGTCTCATATTTACGATGAAGAGTCGTTCTGACCTACGCTCGTCAACTGGTCAAGTGGTCATCGCCCGTCGCCGGGGAGGGTTCCGACGAACCACACTTCTGGACGACGGCGTCGGAGGCGTGGGTGGTCTGCAGAGTGGGCGGCCGTCGCTGTGGGTGGCCAACTGGTCATCTATCTAAGGCATCTTCTGAGGTGATGAGGTCATCTATATAGTCTTATCTAATTTTTATGTCGTCGTTCTCTTGTGATCGGTCGTTGTCCGAACTGCGTTGGAACATCGCAAAGCTAATCGGATATGAAGTCTTACTATAGAAGTATAGATAGCCAGAGATACTGACCACTATGAATAACAGGGCCTATCTGAATGTCTGTTAGTTTCTTTCTAACGGCGCTATATAAAGTCTAATTACAACTATATAGAATCACATTTGCAATCCATAACTCAATAGGTAATTTTCTAACCTAGACATCTGTGGTTTATTTTTCAAGACCTCAGAAGAAAATACCTATAACTCCACAGAACTTCTAGGTAACCAGTACACTACGTCTACATGTATAATATATAGATTTCTGCATATGAGTTCAAGATCTCGAAGGGTATATCTACACTACACCTTCATACATCAAGATATTTATATCAACAGATAATATTTGTTTATTTAGACCTGTACAAGCAATATCTACAGTTTCTGTATACGTGCACCTCCGAGGCTAAAATCTAGAAATCGAGACATCTATCGATTGTTTTATAGCTAGACATTATGTAGGTGAAATCTATAGGCCTCAAAAAGTAACATCTAAACCTTCATAGATAAGACCTGGATATCTATAGAGTATACCTAAGCATTTGTAGATGATTTCTATGCATCAAATTAAGGGTAATATCTACGCCTACGTAGATAACATCGGTGAGCATTAAGCCATAAATTGATTTATTGATTGATAGATGACTAGACCTTTATAGATAATATCTGGACGTCCGAATACTATAAATGATTATATAGACCTCAAAAGTCAATATCTTCCCCCTTCATATAGATAACATATAATATAACCAGAGCTCCAACGATAACGTATAGATAGCACAATATCTAAACCTCCACGGATAGCATATAGATAGCTAGATTATCTAAACCAACATAGATAAAATTATATCGTGGTCGACTGGTCGTGTCTGTCTTTTGTCTGATAGTAATACTCGTGTTTGGTCTCGTTGACTACACAGGCATCGTGGATGGTCATCATGGTTGGTCATCGACTCATCGTCCATGGTTATATTATAGTCGATGGTCATCGACGATGGTCATCGTTTCGCCTCGAGTGGACATCATGGCAAATCGAAAACCGGTTTCGATTAATAGGAGTAATCGTTGTTTGTACAGCGTCAGCTGCGTTAGAAGGGAAATTCCCGGAAGTCATGCAGAGGGTCCGATTGTTCATGGGTGGGTGGCAATCAGTCACGAAGAACAGTCAAATATACATGGTCATATATGGGCATTTCATGTGTCGTTTACGGGTTACTGTGACTTGAGTATTACTCTGTCTGACTATATTTCTGTCTGTCTGTCTGCCTTTGCCTCTCGCTCTCTCTCCCTACGCTCTGTCTCTGTCTGTCTTTGTCTGTCTTTCTATCTCTTGTCTCTCTATGTCGCTTCTACCTGTCTCTTCTCTCTCTATCTCCGTCTGTCTCTGTCTGTCTGTCTCTGTCTGTATGTCTCTGTCTGTCTCTGCAGTCTCTCTGTCTCTGTCTCTGTCTGTCTGTCTATCTGTCTGTCTCGTCTGTCTGCCTGTCTCTCTCTCTCTCTTTCTCTCTCTCTCTCTCTCTTAGCTCTTTTTCTCTTTCTCTATGTCTCTATCTCTTTTTCTCTCTCTGTAGTATACACACATGTATCACACTGTCAGTTATAATATATGCGTTTTGAAAGGTAATGTAAAGTAACTTAACTTTACATAACCAGTGAGCATTCGTCTATTATAGTCTTGAGATTCTGACAGCTGAATCTAGGCCTGCATTAATCAGTAAGCCTAATCCACTGACCGTGAAAGGTATAGCAGCCAGTAAAAGAAGCAGCAGCCAGCAGGTCATGGCGCGTATGCAGAGTTAGGATCTGAAAGAAGAGGACATGTGATGACAATGTCGTAATGAATGATTGCTGTAGTCTACCATCGACTTCTGAATAGCCTCAAAGATAAGCCGCGTCGAGAGTATAAGTTCTCACAGACAGAATATAATTCCAGGTGATAGATGAACCCTAGATATTAGATTCCATTATCTAGCCTACTGAAAGGCCCCGCCCTCACTTGAAGGAACTAGTTTATTGGTTAAGTAGAATAGGTAAGGTTTGACTGAGGCCACACCTTTCGTATGATTCTTATGATGTCAGTCTTGGGATTCAAGGTTGATCGAACCAAGAGGCACCTTCACCAAGGAACTTCCGAATGACTATAGAATAAAGAAGTGAGTATAGACAGGGAGACAGTCGCCAGTCGGGTAGTTCAGTGATCAGTGGCACGGTCGGGAAGGCCAACAGCAGCTTAGACTGGGCATTCTGTAGGCCCTATAGGCTGTGTCATGTCTAGTGTTCAGTAGACACTAGGCGGTCGCAGTGTCGGACATATAGGACTTTTCGTTGCGGCGTTAAGCTTTGAGCATGGCGAGTGCTGGAGCACAAGCCTATAGTGGCGCCGGGGCTGGATTTATTTTGGGAGCTTCAGCTTCGTTTGGGGGAGGCCTAAGCCCCCTAGCCCAACGCCGGTTACGTCCCTGGGCGTTCCTCTTAAGCAGCCTGGGAAAAGAGTTCTTTTAGTTGTGACAATCAGCTTAGGTATCTCATCATCGTTAGTGTAGCTAGAACAATTAAACTGTGTAGGCCTACTCATCAAGAGACATTGTCAGAGAATGCAATAAAGAAATGCATACAGAAGCATATGTCTTCTTAGACAGATATAGTTAGCAGTCTTTTGGCCCTCCATATGGAATGCCCTTCCCTCCTTTCTACGTGTTACCATTCTTACTGGGCTTCTTCCTACTGCAGTGCCTTCTCCCTCCTCAAAACCTTCTTCTCTAGGGTTTCTCGCACTGGGAGCGCTACAGAATGACCAGTGCTGTGAGTGGCGCTATATAAATACAATACAATGCAATACAATGGTCTTATATATTGCGCAGAACAAGCTGGTCGTTCTGCCTTTTACCTCTCATGCTAAGCGATCGAGTGCCTCATTGCAACGACGATCAACCGAGATGAGATAGTGTTACAGATTCGAAACCAACTCAACGCACTTCCATTCTTGACTTCTTAAGACGACGCAGTTCCATCAACACAGAAAATGATCAACCAACTGATTCAGTCTTCTTCTACGCAGATGTAGATACAAGTCATGTCCACTTAGCTCGACAGCCAGCAACATTATGCTGGTCATTGCCAGCACCTGCTGCCACCTGCTGGCTATCCAACCGCTACACCGCTAGAGGTCCTGAGTGGCCGAGTGGGTTGGTAGCCCGCTCGCCACGCCGGCGGCCCGGGTTCGATTCCCGGTCGGTCGGTTTATCCCAGATTAATTTCTCGGATCTTTACTGCGGGTGGCTCGGTCGCAATATAAACGTGGAGTACAATACAATACAATACAATACAACACAATACAACTGGGGCGCGGTGGTGTAGGGGTATGTTCGGTGCCTTGCAGCTGGAGGGTTGCGGGTTCGAATCCACCTCAAAGCCGCCGCGTAGGGACCCTGGGCAAGTCCTTCACTGCAATTGCTCATGCGCTTCGGCGTGAAACTCCGATTCAGCGTCCGCGCAGTAGTCGGGAGCGCCTCTGAATAGGAATCTGGTAGGGGCGCTATAACAAGTGTTCAAATACAATACAATACAATACAATACAATACAATACAATACACGATGTCTGTATCCTATCAGCGACTACTGCTCACTCATCCTAGTCCCTAGATCTGACAGACAAAATACTACAATGAAAGGGCCCATTCGTCGTGCAGGGCTGTCGTATTTTCATCGAGGGGTCGTGTATCTCCACAGTTTCTCTATTAAGTCTCAGTGGTAATTAATTATTCAAATGAACGATTATAACGAGTTCTCTATATAGGACTTTTCCGCTACTGATTTCAGTTAAGTGACTGAAAACTGAAACGGTGCTATTCATTCGCTAGGACTGAAGTCGCCTATAGCCCAATACAGATTCGGAATACAATGAAATGGAATACAATCCTATCTGGATTTATTAGACAATAACCAGGCCTCGTCTCAGTTTCAGATAACTTATTTTCCTGGTATTGACTTAATGGACAGCATACGTGGCTTCATTTTGGTGCGCCATCACTGGATGCTATAAAAGTTGTTAACTAGAAATACGATTAACTTGCATCGGGATGTATCACGTACATGCAGCGCTGCGTTGATTAATTAAGCGCGTAATTATTACGTAGAACAATTTACAGCAATCAAAGGCCTCAAGGTAAACAACAATAATATACCTGACCACGCACACACACACAACGATATTTGCAGTAGAAACCCAGAAATTAACCACTAACCGTGTGCATTAAATAAAGCATTGTATTGCCTCTGTATACACAGAGACGTGCCTCCATACACGATATTGCGTATTAATTTAGATCGATTTCATGTATAATTATAGCTATGTATATGGCTATGCTTGGTATTCATATTCGCAGAAGCTCCGTGTGGGACTGTGTATAGTTAGGCAACTATTTTAGTTTGACTTCCTTACTAATTTCATGTATCTGTTTTCGAGGTATGCTTGGGTCTGCATTTTCTCATCAGCCCTGAATAAGAATTGGACTACTTAATGATTCGCATAAATTATGATATCCTTATTAATAATTTCTGTGTAGGCCTATTTCGAATAAATCTTTTCCAGCTACCAGCTCTTTAAAGGAGAATTCATTAGGGAAGGTCAATTAAGCCCAATTCAATATTATGGCCTATAGTATAGTATGAATGACTTAAAGACTACTACTGATGCCACATAATGAATGATAATTAACGAAATGATGGATGAATGATTAATAATAATAGTAGTAGGTTCTACTTCGAAATTTCTGTAATCACAATAGTAGGTTAGTAGTCTTCGCCTCTTCGGGTTTCCTCAGCACCAGAGTATCAATTGTGCTACTGAAGCTGAATCACAATGGGCTTGTTCAAAACTATAAGGCAGCTTCGGTTCCTATAATCCAGGTAAAATGGTCAGACAGACAAACAGGCAGACAGACAGACAGACAAACAGACAGACATAAACATACGGATATACAGCTGATGATGTTTTAAGATTGAGAGGCTTTCGAAAATGGAGCTCCTCTGACTTGTCTCTCTTTCTGTTTCTGTCTGTCTCTGTCTGTCTGTTTGTCTTGTTTGTCTATCTGTATCTCTGTCTGTCTGTGTCTCTCTGTGTCTTTCTGTCTCTGTCTGTCTGTCTGTCTCTCCCACTTCCTTTCCCTCTCTCTCCCCCATCTCGTTCTCTCTCTCTCTCTCTCTCTCTCTCTCTCTCTCTCTCTCTCTCTCTCTCTCTCTCTCTCTCTCTCTCTCTCTCTCTCTCTCTCTCTCTCTCTCTCTCTCTCTCTCTCTCTCTCTCTCTCTCTCTCTTCTTTCTGGCAATCGTGCTCGGATCGTTACTTTACATCTCCGATACGACGCAGACTGAGTGTCCGGGCCCCCACTAGTTTGCCTGTGGGGCGAAGAAGAGCGCAAGCGCGTTTATGGGCCGGAGAGTTATGGGGAAGTTTTCGTTGTTCTACAGTTGTAGGTGACGATGGCGATTTTGTATATAATCATTTCTTTAACAGACAGTCAGTGGAGGGATTTGACTAATGATACTATAGATGACAGGTAGGCCTAGGTTTAAGCCTACTATGCAGCACTGAACCCTTAGCTGGATCTGACACAATCGTGTAAAGTGAGAATTTGTGAGCAGTAATAGCGGCGCTATAAAATTTATGAGCTCATTATTCTTCTCATCATTGTTACAGTCTCAAAATATCGGAGCTACAAATGACGTCATTTTAGGATTGAATTCTTCAACCTCGATAATAAAAATAGCGTCACAGCTGTTCTAAAAAGCATGTTTTAAAAAAGCATGTTTTACGTAAGTTGCTGCCACCAAGGAAACCTACTACCTATACAAAATCATGCGCTACAATAACGATCTCATTACAGGTTCTTGACCCTTATTGACAATAATTAGGCTATTATGAGGAAAACATTTAAAGGGAGAAAGAAGTATTCCTATTGATTTTGTATTTGTCCTACGATGTTTGTACACCGGAGTGCGGCTCTTCTGTAACCGATTTAATGAAGAATATACTTACGCACTTACTTACTTAATCACCATGACAACTATTTTATAACAATTGATAATCTGTCATCCAACAAAGGACATTAAATTGCTTCGTATGTTATAAAACCAAGATCATATTTAGCAGGAGGCGACGTCAACAGCAGGTGGCAGCAGTTTACGCCTTGTTGTCTTGTAAACAATGATCGAGCTACAATCAAATGTTGAAGGAGACGTAATCAAGCGTCTGTGCGTTGGCGTTTGGTGCTGCGCCCACTGGGTGGTTGTATCACTCCGCGAGAACGTGTTTGCCGCAAACACTTCTTGTCAGCGAGTTGCCGGAAGCATTTGAGTTTTTGTCGTATTCAAATACAAAAATATCGCTGATTAAGATCTTAGTTCACCAAAAATTTGCATAGAGCGGATGTGAGCGAGCAGATTCTCAAAGTTAGAAGCCTTCAATACCAAAGTTGGGTGAATTTGGGGAGTATCAGACGCCGAGGCTACCCATTCGCAATGATCCTATAGGCCTAGGCCCTATCCTAGGCCTATAGGAGCAATTTTTGTTGATGAACGCACGATCTTTCAAGCATTCGTCATGGAAGCCTAAAGTGACTTTTGGCCGAGCCATCCCTCATATCTTTCTTACTATTGATTTAGATTCAAATCTACTAATCTCTCTAAATCTGTCATAATAAAATAAAAGAGAAATATTAGATTAACGCCACGATTAAACAATTCGCGATCGCGCCCTTTGTGGCGCGTTGACGAGTGACGTAATTTATGGAAGTCACGTGATCCGCTGAAGTTGAGCAGCGAACTGTACGCAACTAAGCTACGAATCTCTGATTCCGCATTAATAATTAAATATCATAGAACAGAAATGCGTGTCATGTGTGTGTGTGTGTGTGTGTGTGTGTGTGTGTGTGTGTGTGTGTGTGTGTGTGTGTGTGTCGTATTACGCTGATTTACTCGAGCCTTCATTGCCAGAGACAATCCGGCTTACGTCATTACACGTCATCGTGAATAAGCTGGTGCCATATGTGCTTAGCTTTAGAACAGCGCTATATAAATCTGTAGGCTGGAGTTTACGATTACGACTACGACAGAATTGCCGTAAAGTAATGTTCTTATAGTATTCCGTGAAAGGCCTGCGAGGAGATGGTAATCGATTGACCGTTGCTGATACTCGCCAATGGGCGAATTTAGGGGGTGGTTTTACGGATTTAAACCCCCAGAAAGTTTCAGAAAAAATGTTATATGCTTTTACATGCAAAATACAAAAAATCTGGACTTTTGCGACGATTTTCAATGGAAACCCCTCCCCAAATCTTAAAACCCCTCGAAATTTTTTTCTGGCTACGCCCATGTACTCGCCCATTTCCGTTGTCTCGTTACTTTCCATTTAACGACGCCCTGTCATAACAACGCTGATTAGCGTCGCCCTCCTCCTTTATCCAGGTCTCGGACTGGCACCACCCACAAACAGCAGTGTCAGAGTTCCTCCTGCTGCGTTCGGTAAAGTCGCCCATAAATCCAACGGAAATGAGGACTTAGCAATGTCCCTGTGGACATATTACGCTCTTGTCTGAATTTTCCGTATACAGAAGAAGAATTATACGAAGAGCACTTTAGCTAGCTCTGAGGCAGCCATGAGTATCAAGTGTTAGCCACTTCATTTTCTTAGCCTCGGCATACGATCGCGGGTGGTCAGTCATTTCGCTCGTCGTCTCATCTTTCCACCGACAGTGTACCGTCAGCATATTCATTATGGCTGAGTTGGCTATGGGGTGCAGGTGGAGCAGAAATCTCTAACCAAATTTCTGCCCTGGTGGGGATTTGAACCTCCGACTTCTCGATTGACAGTCCAGCATTCTAGCCACTACGTGTACTATCGAGTACCCGAGTTTTGCGGAGAATTTCTGTATTAGGCCTATCTGTATTCCATGGGTTCTTAATTTCACACTCGAAAACTTACAAACTGACGTCCTTTTGCGAATACGTAGACATGTCATTGATCTTCCGTAAACGAGTCACCCACACTGCGATAGAACTAGGCCTACATTTCCATTTGCGTCAAAACCACCAAAGTGCATGGTATCTTAATTAGAAATCAATGTTTTCGTCGTCAAAATAACGGTTAATGGACAGCAAACACATTACGGGACGTCAATGTAAATGCGTCACAATCGCATGCGTGTATGTTATTAGTTATTACACTAGTTGAGATGTTAATGTTATACGCAGATTTTCTATAATTAGGCTATTACGTAATCCTCTGCATGCGTCAGTTCGCTTAATTAAGCTATGGATACACGCCGAAGCAGCGTAAATTAATTCCAGTCGTCTATGCATATATATATATATATATATATATATATATATATATTATTGTATATATATATATTGTATATATATATATATTGTATATATCTATAATTATATGGCAGATGAATCTAGAGATAACCAAGCTATAGGCCTGCCGCCTATGGAATTATTCTCGTAGCGTATACCTGTTGAACGCGCAGCAGCATTTGAAAGACTTGTGTCAGAGCTGTGGGCCTGTGGACAGTTGTATGCTTACAGAAATGCTATTCAATCAGCCTACTCAGGCACAGTAGAAAATTAGTGGTCTAAAACGCGCGTGCATATTTGGACCTAACGAAATAAAACAATTGATAGGGCTATAGACCTATCTGGCAGAAACTGTGCTCTTTTCCTTAAAAGGCTTACAAAACTATAGCCTATAGGCCTAATTGCTAAGACAAGCATCATCATATATTCGTTTAATGTGTTAACAACAGACATAACGCTGTAGGTGTAGCCTACAGCCTGTAAGGAGAGAACCGATTTCAGTCTTGACCCCGCAATCTGTTGACGGGCTCCTCAGTAGGTCTATACTAGCAGGCCCTATATATAGCTATTATTAAGACACAAGTGGAGCGTTAATTTGTCTGACATAGCCTTGTAGACTGAAAAAAGAATCAACTTCGCCATGAGTTCTGCGACAGTTAAGCCATGGAGAGAACCGTTGGAGGAAGAGGACGAGGAAGAAAGGGAAGAAGACGAAGAGGAAGAAGACGAAGAGGAGGACCAGATGGAGGAAAAAGCTGACGACGAGATCGAAGTCTACTGCACGTCGCTCGACCAAGTTCATATCGTACGTATATTCATTATAATGTGAATAATTAATTAAGAGGTTATATTTCGTTTTTTAAAACAAAATCAAAAATAAATTCGCCTGGGATGCGCGATATAGGCTATATAGTTTGGTGTTTAGCGTGCTGGACTGTCAGCCGAGGGGTGGGAGGTTTAAATTGCCGCCGGGGCAGAAGTTTGTTTCGAGAGTTCTGCTGTGTTTGCATCGCTAGCTAACCGAGTTACAAGAGAATTGAGTAGGCTATTCTATTCTGACCGCACACTATCGATGGGGAGATCATATAGCTTATGGCGAACATGTGCATTCTTCACATAATATTTTAAATAATCGAATTTGTTATGTTCTCCCTTGAATTAAGTGATGTATCAAGCTAAGAAGGCTTAACATTTTGTTTTTATTGAAGCTAGAAAAATTTCATGCTTTTATCCACAAGATGAACAATAGGCATACGCTGCATTTTTGGACCTAATAATAATTTGTAGGCCTAATTCTCTTCATATACTACATAGAAAATGCGATTCAGTGACACACTTCCAACCCTCTCTTGCGAATGATAGGAGAATAAAACAGTTGCAGGTAATGGGTGGCTAGGATAATCGGATAGTTAACAATGGACATTTTGAGAAGCTAGCGGTACCGAACTGATATTCTGCGGAGATAGACTATTTGAGATATAAAACCCCAGGCGTGAATCTGTGGCGTTGTAGGCTCCAGTAACTCGATTATCCTACAGCGTGATCCCATTGCAAAAGCTGTGAATTCTTATAACTGCGACATAAAATAAATAGCTAGTAAAATCAGCGAAGTTTTATTTTTAAAAGATGACTAATTTCAAGCTCAAAACATATTTGAGCAATAAAGATTCACTCAGCTCAAAATTGAAGTAATTTCCAAAGTAACTGACAAAAACGTTTTATTAATTTCACAGCCTTCGATGAGTTATAGCGCTATAAAAGTCAACCTCAAGCGTGTGTGCACAAGCACTGAAGCAATTTATTGGACGGAAGAGTCAACGAAATTTAAAATTTAATTTCAAGTGTCCATCGATTTTATTATTATTAATATTATTATTATAAAGAATCGGATTTGAAACTCCTTGGTAGGTTGAAAGTGAAGGATTTAACGCACTTTACGCCTGTCTCTAAGTCGAATAAAAAAGGATTGTAGTTAAAGTAAATTATTGTGTAATGATGTGAATAGTAAGGGGTCAGCCCGAATCCCCGAAACCCGAATCCCCGAAAACGCTGAAAACAGACAAAAGCCCGATTTCCCGAAAACAGTTTTCGAGAAAGCGGCCGAGCTATTCAAAGTTAAATTGTAAACATGACATAGACTTAGCGTGGCCTTGATGTATATCGATATTGCCTATTCAAATGTTTATTTGTTAATTATTTTTATTTCGGGTCGGACTTAGAAAATCAATTTCGGGGATCCGGCCGAAATGCCGAACTTTATGCCTTTCGGGGATTCGAATTTCGGGGATTCGGCCCGCACCCAATAGTGAATAGTAAGCCTGGAGGTTTATTTATTGTGCGCTGAAGAAGTCTAACGACCTATCCAGACCAAAGAGAGGTTTGATGCAAGAATATAGTTTAATATTAAAATGATATCACAAAGTGTTAGGAAGCGATCGCAAGTTTAAACCGTTTCCGTGTAATTAGCAGGGCCGAGGGGTACGTAGCGAATCCCCAAAGCGTAGTGCTTCTGCGGCGGAAGATTCCGCCACGCAGTGCTTGAAGAAATTACTTCTGCTGCGGAAAGCTTTTAACGTTTTATCTAATGACGACACTAACCCTGACCCTAACCGACCGTCACAACACCGCAGAAGGTTTATCCATCCCCGAAACCCCAATCTTCGAAACAGAATTTCCGCCAGATCCCCGAATTCTATTTCCTAAGTTAAAGCAAAATTATTTGCATTAATCTAACTTTTCTAGATATTTTCGAATATACTATGTATAGTAATTTAAGAGCCTGAAACATAGTTAATTAACAGATCAGATCAGTACTTTAGCCAGATGAACTATTTATTGCTTTACTTTACACTTTTGTAATTTTCTGTGATTCTTAGGTAATGGATGATGACTTTTGTATGCTGGAGGCCTTGGATGGTGAGAAATTGTGTAAACTGGGGCGTTACAAAGATGCAGCTTTGTGCTTCGAGAGAGCTCTTAATGCAGAACCGCGGGAAATTGAGTTGTTGATTGCTATCTACAGCCAGCTTGGAAACTGTCATTTTTGCCTGAAAGATTATTCGACATCTTTTGATTGGCATAAGTGTGCACTGGATTTGAGTTGGTTAGTGCTTAGTGATTATTTCTTTTTCAGTTTTATGCAGACCTATATTCGTATTCCATCATCATCCACTTCTATACACTGTAGCTTGTTTAAGTCGTACCACTGTATGTTAGGCTGACCAGACGTCCCGCTTTTCCCGGGACAGTCCCGATTTTCTGCTAGCTGTCCCGGCTGCCGGGAAAGGTAGGCCAAACTCTAAATATGTCCCGGTTTTTAAAAACTTACCTGACTTTCCGATCTTATAATTATATGATGTATTTCATGTGCGTTTGTCATGTGATGAAATAAAGGATATACTTACTTACTTTATCAACGTCTCCTTGATTTTACTACTGGCATCTGGAGAGTAAATTCATTTTTAATCTCACTTTTATTTATTACCATGCATAATACGGTAATACCTCTTCCGGTTCTAAACGTCATTATTGTCGTAGTGATAATATTCTGATAAAACACATTTTCATAAATAATAATTTGAAACTAAATTACTAAAATAAAATTATAAAATGTCAAAACGAAAGTGTTCTTTTAACGACGATCTAAAGGCCGAGTTTTCATTCTTGTCCAGTGCGACTGATGGTAGTAGGCTACTGCATTCTGCAATATCTGTAAGTCAACTATTTCGGTTGCTCACGGCAGCAGGTCAGACATCAATGACCACATTGCCACTAAGAAACACAACGTCGCTCTGAGTGCAAGAGCAAGTTCTTCATCAAGCATACATTCAAGCGCCAAATATGAGTGACTGATTTGATAAATTTAGAATTTAATTTTAAATTTAAAAGAATGATTTGAATAAAACCTTTCACTTAGAAAATAGACTTATATAGACTTTATAGTCTTATACCAATATAATAAGCTTAAAATAGATATTTGTGCAAGTTATACTATATTAATTATTGACAACATAACAAATTTATTTCGTGATTGAAGCTTAGATTGAAGTGTCCCGGTTTTTAGTTTCCAATATCTGGTCAGCCTACTGTATGTAGTTTAATATAATTATGTAATTATAAATAATATATGTCTTGACCTTTTTGTTCCTCATGTGAGAACGGCTATAATCCAGTCCCGTGCCTTTGCCTGCATTGGCCCTTCGCTATGGAATCAACTTCCCCCCTTTGTTCGCACCACCATACTATCTGGTGGTCCTGCTACATCTTTTCGTTACCTCAAAACTTGACTTTATTCTCAAGGACTTTTGCACTGGGATCACCTCTGATTGGTGTGCACTGTGAGAGGCGCTTTATAAATCTTTAAATACAATACAATATATTAGTCTCATTTTATGTATGGTTTGTTCTTAGGCCTATTTCAGTTTTTGCTTGCATTCTAGCTGTATAATACAGTGTATAATTATAGAAAGGAGCTGCATTTTATTGTTTGATTATAATCTCATTGTCATTATTGTTATTAATTAGCAAACTTCTATAGTGCCAGAATATGAAGCACAAGGCATGAACTGATGACATACCAAAACCAAGAGTCCAAGACATAATCAACCCTACTTCAATGTGTTGAGTAGGTAAAGTAAGATAAGTTTATTAGACATGCTCCTCAGAGCTGTGGTCCTGAGGGGCGGAAGGATTTTTGGCCGAAGCGCAAACATGCCAGCTGAAGGTAATGGTGTTTCGCAGCGATTTAATTTAAAGTGGTCATCAATTCGCCTTGTGCATTACGGTGAGGAAATTGTAGAAGACTGGAGGCAGAGGTTAACTGCCAATGCATTTATTAATCATCCAAGTTTAATTTGTGTGCCTTCATTCAATGTTTTTATCTCTTCTTGATAGTGCTAACAAGCTGCAAAATCATGAGGCGAGTGCATGGGGCAGCCTGGGATACTCACTGCGAGCCTTGGGTAGTTACGAGAAAGCCATTTACTGCTGTGAGCGTCAGCTGAAGTTGGCAAAAGAAATTGGAAACAAGGTGAGTTAAGTTTTGTCACAGTTCATCTGTTGTTAAGATGTGAGTGTACATAGTATTATATTGTATTTATGAATTTCTAAAGCGCGTCTTACAGTGCTACCTAATCAGAGGCGCTCCCAGTGTGAAGAGCCCCACGAAAAAGAAAGGTCCGAAAATAATGGGCAGAGATGGCAATGCCCTTGCTAAGATCATAAAGAGAGTGTATGTTATGTTGTCTGATAAGAAACGTAAATGTACACATTCTTTTGCTCAGTTTTCAATGAATTGATTGGGTGAGATCCTTCACAGCTGGCCATTTGAATGGGTGCCGCGCCATTTAAGGTACCCGTGTATAGACAGTGCTAGCCCGAAATTCAAATGTCTGAAAACCCACAGTTGGTACGTGAATCAGAGAAGAACTGGTGTGAAGAGCTTTTTATGAAGAATGCACTACTCAGAAAAGGTTGAGAGTCTGGTAGGTTCAAAGTTTCTAGAAGCATTGTTTATGTGATACTGTCAAGCATTTTCCATGCAGTGGCAGAAAGCGCTGATGAGTGCTGGTATTTGGCCAAAAGTATATGACTGTCATCTCTGTCTCAGTGAGGGATTAAGAGACAAGTATTTTGCTAAGACCTGTCAACCATGTAGCTAAGAAGGATTCTCACTTTAAAAACAAAACCAAGAGCTATGCAGTTTTAAAGAGAGGTCAATGTCTTACTGCTATGGTTATGCTGGAACACTTGGAAAAAGTTTCTTTTATCTGAGTACCTTGTCTACAGAACTACTGCTAATGAAGATTACCTTTCTTCTTCTTATGTTGCTATAGGTTAGCTTTTTCTGGTAATAGGTTCTTGAAGCGAAGGCCTGTTACAATCTCGGTGATGTTCACCGTGCGAGAGCAAAGCTGATTGGACAGTTTGACAACTGTGACCCAGGGAATTACCCTGCAACTGCCCAGGAAGCGCTTGGAAAGGCAGCTCAATTATACGAGTAAGTCCTCTTTTCTACTCATTTCCAGTGGCTTGTTTTATAGCTGTTTGTAATGGTAATGTAACATAATAATTTACTAGAAGATCGTATTGTCCGGTTGCTGTGTCTGTTGTTAAATTGTTGTTGATGTTATATGTGGGTAAATGTCTAAGTGAACTTATATGGTGAAGTATTACCATTTTGAGACTAGAGTAATGACTTTTTCACAATGTGTTGACTCTTTCTTTAGGGAAAACCTTAAACTGTCTCGAGATACTGGGAATCGATCGGCCGAGGGCAGAGCTTATGGAAGTCTGGGCAACACACACTACCTTCTGGGAAGCTTTGCACTAGCTATTGATTGCCACGAAAAGGTGAGTTGGCTTCTGAACTTGACATCATGACCACCATTTTGATAGTCATAAGTGCTAACATCACAGAAAATGGTTATTTAAATCTGCTTTTACCAAATTGTGAATAAATGTTGATGTTAAGACTTGGTTTTGTTGCATGGATCTTGTTCACTGGTTTAGAAGCGTATTTCATAGAAATTTGTGAGAATGGGTGCCAAACTGTTGTGCAACTCAAAGAACCTGTTTTGAAGAAATTTAAGTTGCCTTAAAAGTACCTTAAAAGTCTTATCATGATTTTACTGTAGTTGTAACTCTGTTTGACAGCGTCTTGCGATAGCTAAAGAGTTTGGTGATAAGATCGCTGAAAGAAGAGCCTACATGAATCTCGGCAATGCACGCATATTCCTCGGCGAGTTTCAAGAAGCAGTCGAAATGTTCAGGTATGTGACAGTATAAATTCCTCAAGAAGAAAGTAAACCTAGTATATCAGTGTAAAATGTAAACCACATAAAATGTAAATAGCACCAGTTGATTAGCTCATACATTTAGTTACTGGCTTTGATTGCAAATTTGCCGCTGCTACCAAATTTCCCCAAAATTCTGAAATGAAAGTAAGTTTTCTATTGATCAGCTGGACAGGAAATTGTCCTATGTAGGTACCTTAGAAAAATTATGGTATTATATTCTGGTTCCTGTAATGATTTGTGTGAGATAGAGTGGTTGCCTGTGTCTTTTCCAGGAAGTCGCTGTCTCTTTCGATGGAACTGGGGCGTAAGACGGATGAGGCTCAGGCGTGCTTCAGTCTTGGCAATGCATACATGTTCCTGCGAGATTACAAGAAAGCCATCGAATATTATTACCGGCACCTGCGCATCGCAAAGGAATTGTTGGACCTTGTTGGTGAGGGACGGGTCTGTCAGCGTCTGGCATCCGTGTTCAAGGAAACTGGAGATCTGGCTGAGGCACTGACGTTCACGGCCAGGCTTCTGGAAATATCGAAAGAGGTGAGACTATTGGTTTGAGTTTTTCATTTCTTTAGCAGGTGTGATTTCAGATTGGTTTGCTTTTATATATAATTTTGTTTGTTTGATTGTTTGAATGTATTGATCTTGCCATGTACAGTGCTGTGCGTTTGCCAATGCTTCTTAATAAAGAATATACTTCCTTACTTACTTACCTTGCTGTGCACTTTGTGCACAGTCTTTTGCTCTCTGGTCTGTTTTATTAAAGAAGTTGATTTGTTCATTCATTCATTCATTTATTCTTTCATAAATTTATATAGCACACCTTCAAGGGCACTCTCGACTCCAGCATGGCCAAACAATACAGTATAATAAAAAAATACTTCAGTTAAAGAGTCCCAGGGAGTAGGCACAGTTCAAGAGGAAGTCTGTTCCAGACCACTGGGCCCACCACAGAAAAAACTTGGTTCTGCATAGTTGCAGTTCAGGCAAATGGGACTAGAAGCACCCCTTTGCGGAGCAGAGGTTGAACTTATAGAATTTATAGAATAGATGTAATGTTTGAAATTGATAGGATGGATATAATGTTTGAAATTGATATGTTGGATGTAATGTTTGATATTGATAGAACGTATGTAATGCTGTTTGAAATTGATGGAACTGATGTGATGTTATTCAATCAAAATTGATGGAACTGATTTAGTGTTATTTTAAATGTCGCACAGGAGTTGAATGCAAATTCCCATGTGACCTGCTGTTGTTCCGTGTGTTTAAATGGTCTGTTGTCTATGGTTGTAAGTGGTGACCTGTGTGATATATTGGCAGTTGGTGTGAGCCATCAGTTCCATGGCAGTTCCTGTGCCTGAGAATTCCTTTGGACTATATTCTGGTAGGCATTTGCATTCAGCAATTGCTGGTGGAAAAGGATCTCATGGGAAGCAAGATGTTCATAGAGAGTTAAAGAGAGGGTCTAGGGGAGGGTTAAAATGTTGGATGGGCTGCAAGACAAACTCTAAACCAGAATGTTTCTTAATTTAGATTGGTGATGAAGCCGGACAGAGAATGGCCAGCGTCTCCCTGTCAGAACTACAGGATATGATTGGTGGTGGCAATCATCCTATGGTGCAGTTGATTGACACTGCAAATCAGCCATTGGAGCAGGCATGCAGGTAGGTGATCGTGTCTATTTTCCGGCTTGTTGGTGATGAAGATTAAGTTATTATATAAAGTCCGCTTAGGCCAACAGTTTTGCAGTCAAAAGTAAGAAGGAGAATATTCTTTATTGGTAAGGTAGGCTTTTGTTTGCTTTGTTAACCCTCTGCTTGCGACAAATGCATAAGTTACAACATTGGGAGATTTTCCACACAGGTCGCAGAGGTTGAATTGGGACATTATAGGTGTACTAACTAAGCAGTTGATGTTAAGAAACGAGCAGTCTTCCTATGCAAATCAGTGACCTATTAGTTAGGGTGATAAATGAGCTACAATTTTTTATTGGTGCTTTAAACTTAGGACTGTTGTTGAGATATTAAACTTGAAGTTGGCATTCTGCTTTGTTTACGATAACAATTCATGAGTGCAATGTCTAACAAAGACGAAATTTGGCATGTGTTATTTGGCAATTTGGAGTCGGATGAAGAGTTAGTTTTGAGGGATTTCTTGCATTTATGGTTAGCATGACCATTCCAGTTTATCCCAAAGGGTCAGTGCAGAAATGAGACAGAAATGGAACCTAAGGAGTAGAGGCATGTTTAAACAAAAACTGTACAGTGTACATAGTCCTTATAGTACTGGTAGTTGTTTTAGGATTGTACCATTTATCAATCATTCAATCAATAAATTTATTGGTCCAAAAAGTGCAAGAAGTATGAGGCAGTTTTGCAATAAGCACAACCTGTCTTTTTGGTAGTTCTTTGTTTTCTGCGGTCACTGCAGTTTGAATCTTAGATACTCCATCTGCTGAGAACCATTCAGTATCTTTCTGCTGTCTGTGTTATCAGTAGCAAACAGGTTTCGGAAGCAATGAGTGAAGTTAGCTCTACCAGCCCAAGTGCAGATAGCGACAGCGTCGATTGCTCCAGCATCCGAGGTCTTCTTACGGAGAAAGGCGCTAACGACTATACAAAGACACCAAGACAATTCCAGAAGGAAGAAATCATCACTGACTTAAGGGCACGGAGGAAAAGCATGGAGAAGCTGGACATTCTTTCCGTTACTCCCAACAAGGTGACATTTTATGATTGTTTTTAGGTGTGATGCATACATCTCTCCTGCTCTGAAAATATCTGCTTAAAGCAGACTGCAGATTTACAAAGGGTAGGGTTTGCTGATAGCTAACATTTCTTGTAATGAATTGTGGCTAGTGTAGAATTCTGTGCAAATGGCTGGATGTAGTCCACAATTTTTTATGTCTGAATGAGTCGGTTGCTAGGTTTAGGGATTATTTTAATTCTTGAAACTTTTGTAGAGGACTTTTTTGAATTATGTAGTATTTTGTTTTAAAATTATATCAGGTTTATTTCTGCATTTGGTTTAATTCTATGGAATTTTTGTTTGATTTCGAGCAAATTTCTCAATTCCAGATGAGACTACTGAAGCACAAGAAGCGTCCAAAGGAGAATACGCCAGGAAAAGGATTTTCAAGGCCATTTGGAAAGTCAAGCAACATGCCGGTGATTACTATTTGTCTTTCTACATGCTCCTGGTTTTTTGGAAACTTAACATTATCTGTTTTAGTTGTTGCTATTGTTGTCAATTGAATTGTTCGATTTAATGACTCTGAGCTGAAGTGATTGCCAAGTTGTTTGATCAACAATGTAACTTGTGGTTCATTCATCTTGCTGCCCCCAAGGAATGGAAGTGATTACCAGTGTTTCTAGAATGCTCCAATTCTATGTCCATCAAGAAACACCTGAAAACTTGTTATTTCTCACTGGCTTTTAAACTCCATGATGTCCGACTGTTCTTCACCTGGCAACTGACTTACTGTGCCTCAGATCTTTATGCCTTTGTGCCTCATTTATCTTTTTGCTGTGGTGGGGATTTGGACTTCCTATCTGTGAGTTGACTGTCCACCATGCTGATGATGAGACTTGCTGACAGACATGTAATAAGTAAATAATTACACATGTAATAAGTTAATAATTATCATCGTTTAATTGATGTGTTTACTCAAAATGATTCTCTGTCACATTTAGAAAGCCAGTCCCAAAGAAATGGATGCAGCAGAGAATTTCCTTGAACTTCTGAGCCGATCACAGAGTCGCCGTATCAACGAACAGCGCTGTTCCGTTGCCCTGCTGAAGAACCCCGACCGCCTCAAGAGCAACCCAATTGCCTCGATCAACACCAGCAGCTCCTCATCTGAACCAGAATCTTTCTTTGATCTTCTCGCTCGTTCTCAGAGCCGCCGAATCGATGATCAACGCTGTCCCTCGTATCTGCTGGAGCTCGATCGCTCGGTTGTACGTCGTTTAGAATCCTCGTCTTCTACTGAAGAGAATAAGGAAAACAGCAAACCAAAGAGTAAGGCCTTGAAATGTCTCTAGAAAATTTTCTGCTTTCCCTTTAAGGTCCGTTCTGGGACCACACGTCAGAGTGACTCAGTTTTGCAGGTGGTATAATCCGGAAGCATGGGAAACACCAAAAGCAGTTGGTGTTTCAAACTATTAACTAGTGCTATAAAGTAAATTTTCTCATAACGTCAATGTTTTTATAATTAAGGCCTGAAATTGGAACATACGTTGTAAGGGAATAATTTTAGTCTGTGGGCGTTTGACAGAGAATTGGTAATTTGAGAGAGCCCACTTTGGGATTTTTAGGTTATGACACAGAAGTAGCTTTGGAAGAAATAGAGTTTATCTCATCAAAGTGCAAGAGTCTTATAATTAAGGCCTGAACTTAAGCAACACTGTTATTACTGGTCTGCAGCATAAGAAACTTTGAGAAGCACTGATGCAGCGATTGGTTTTGTTTCAGCTGAAGTCGATGTTGAGGAGGAGTTTCTGAATCTGGTTGCAAACGTTCAGAGTTCGCAACTGCACAACCAGCGTGCCAGTTTCCTTGGATCAAATGCTGACCAGCGTTCAGACGCCACTCCCTTGAACCCCATGAACAGAGACAAAGATAACCTTTACAATATGCTACTGCAACAACAGGTAAACATTTAGTGTATTTATTTAATATATTTATTTGAAAAATATTTTACTTTCTCTTTAAAAGATGCCAATGATATTATGTATTCTACTAAATTTAGTTCAAAGTACATTTTCAGCTTGTGCCTTTTTAGACTAGAGAATGATCATGCACAGATGTTCTTAAAAACTGCAGCCTAAAAATTGGATTAACACATACTTGCATGCATACATTAGTGCATAGTCGGTGCTGCCCGATGTTGAGGAATTATGCCGAAGAAATACAAAGACACATTAAAAAAATAGGGATCCCACAACTAGACATCCTCACTGCAGCTTTCTAGTTTTTGGTGATATTAGTCAGTGGCGGCGCCAGGGGGCTAGGGGGTGCTTAGCCCCCTAACTGCGGTTCAGCCCCCTAAAAGGAAAGGTTTTAAGCAAAAAAAGGTCGTCGCATCCCATTGGGAATAACTTACCATGGCTTTTTGAGCTTTAGCTCCACGAAGCCAGAAATCCTGGCGCCGCCACTGATATTAGTATCTAGTTTCCTCAAGATTATAACCTTTTTTGTGGTTTGCTGCAGAACGGCCGAATCGAAATGCAGCGCAGTCAGCCTCCAACGAAGCTGTCATCTCCAACGATCCCTGAAGACGAAGACTTGATAACGCTTATTCAGCGTGTTCAGTCGAGTCGGCTCGATGAGCAGCGCTACTCGACAGCTTCACAGAAGTCTCTTCCCATCCGTCCAATTCCTCGTCAGCCTGAACTGAAACCAAGCCGAGCAAACAATGACTCTGAACCTAAAGATTTTGACGCAGCACCTCTTCTGTCAAAGCCCAGAAGAAGCAGATTTGGATCTAAGAAATAAATGGAACTGGTTTCTTGTACTCTACTCTTTTGTCTGGTGAATGACAATGTATACTGTGACAGGATCTCTTCTGTTTGCATTTTCAGAGAAGTTGAAACTTTCAGATTGGTTTCTTAACCCTTTAATGACAAGCGTGTACTAAAATGTATGGGAAACTATAGGCAGCTCGTCATTAAAGGGTTAAGTTTCCTGTTTTAGTTTTGTGCTGAGCTTAAGACTCACCCATTTCATCTTGCTTACCCAATGTAGTCTGACGTGGTGTCCTGACCTGTTGGTCTTTGACTGGTTTCTGCAGTCAAGAAACCAGTTTTAAAAAAACAGCTCTTCATAAAGTTGCAACATTTAGTTGAAAGTTCTGTGTATTGGTTTTAGTATCAGCTCAGTATTTTCAAAGCAACATTCGTTTACTTCAATGTGTATTAACTACGGCAAACACCGCTGTAGAGCCAGTGCACTTGGTTTTCTGGAGTCTAGGACAATTCCCCCGGTCAATTCCCCCGGTTTTCCCCGGTCAATTCCCCCGGCAGCTTTCAATAGGTCAATTTTCCCCCGGTCAATTCCCCGGGTCAATTCCCCCTACATATATATAATAATTATTATAAAATAATTACATATATTTTATATTATTATATAATTATATTTGTGCATATAAATTATATAATATATAACTAAATTAATATAATTAATTATATTAATATAAATAATATTTATTAATAATATATAATAATATATCATAATTATAATTATTAATATATAATATTATAATTAATATAATTATAATTGTTAATTATAATTATTAATTATAACTATAATATAATTAATTATAACTATAATATAATTAATTATAATAATATTTATCAATTAATATAGTAATATAATTATTAAAATAATATATAATATGTAATAATAATTAATATTATATAATATATAATTATTATATAATATATAATTATTAAATTATATATAATATAATATATATATACATAGGCCTACATAGGTATTTATATAATTATATTAATATTTAATAATATATAAATATATAATATAAATAAAATATATATTAATATTATTAATATCATATGATTTTATAATAATTAATTATATTGTTACTGATTAATTACAATAATAATATAATAATAATTTAATTATATTGTTATTATATATATTATTAATTATAAATTGAATTATAATATATATATTATTTATATTAATATAATTAATTATATTAATTTAATTATATATTATATAATTTATATGCACATAAATAATTTCGTGTGTTATAAACTGTTCATTTTAATGGGGGGAATTGACCGGGGGGAATTGACGCGGGGAATTGACCGGGGGAATTGTCCGGAACCCGGTTTTCTGGTACTGGTGCTTTTTGGGGTTTTGCCAGAGGAAGCTAAAGACGATTTCTGATGCTGTTGAAATTCTTTGTTGAGTGAGACGTGTTTTCCCATTGATGATAATCGTGTGGTACAATGTAGCCTGTTGGTTAAAGCACTTGTCATGTAATGAGGAGAGTGGAGTGCGGGTTCAAGCCTTCCTTGAGCCACTTTAAGAGATATTCATCCGTTTGATGGATTAGAACTGTGGACAATGCTTTACTGTAAGTGCCAGTTGAAGTGTTTTACCTGTAATAATAATAATAATAATGATTTATATAGCACCAAGCATGGCCGATAATTAGAGTGTATAGAATAGCAGCATGTATATATAGTGCCTTGTAGACTTTTGATGGTACAGGATTCTATGTCGTCTGATAGTTGCAAAGAGAACATTGTATAGTCCTTCAAAATCCTCTTTGTTGGCCCTGTAGGATAGAACGCTTCGCTTGGTAAACATCACTCCTTGCTCGTGTTTGCATCGTTTAGCTTTTATTTGACAATATGAAAAAGTTTGTTGTTCTGTACAGTGGTTCAATGTAAATATCTGGTTATATTATTACTTTGATGTTCTCTTTTTTGTTGTTGTCAATTGCACATGTCAATGTACACGTTTTGTATAGGGTCTTGACGTTGCTCATTTTTCAACGAATTGGTTGGGCGAGATTTTATCACCACCGCTGCCTGTTTGAATGGTTGCCATGCCATTTAAAGTTCCAGTGTACAGACTGTGCTAGCCCGAGGTTCAAATCTCTTAGATAAGCCACCATCGGTAGGCGACCAGCGTACGCGCTCACAGACGTGCCTGGGACATAATGTTTTATTAACCCAGGGGTGTCAAAAGAATGTTTTATTAACCCAGGGGTGTCAAAAGTCAGGCCTGGGGCTATTTCTGGCCTGTCGACGATGTTTTTCTGGCTCATGGAGCCTTGCCTAAAAAGTACACAATTGAAAATAAAGTTCAAATTGTGAAATCAAATTGTACTAGCAACAAGCCAGTCAATACTAAATCCTCACTCTGCTATAGAGTTTTGACAATGAAAATCAAAATTAAGACTGTTTGTATGCTAAAAAAATGCACTAGTTTGGCAAAACGTTTCTTGAGTTGAGGAGCCCCTCCCAGACCCTTACACCCATTTTGCTCAGGCACCTTTGGCACCCTGGCCTGCCACGTGGTGGAAAATAATGGCACTGGCCTACCATTAAGAAAGCTTTGACACCTCTGCTCTAACCAATGCAGCTAACTGGGACAGTGCAGGATCAGCTGGTTGTGCACCATTGCAGATCCTCTCTGTTCCAAAGAATCCGTTCAATAAATACCTTGCGATATACTTGAAACACACCCCGGTGGTAAACTGTTGTTGACTTTCCACGATCCTCGTCTTCTTCTAGTTACTGCATGAATCTATAATCAATGAATGAGAAAGATTCCCTTTTGTGCTGGGCTTTGAGCACTTCCAAGTAGATCTTTTGAAAGGTCACTATATAGTATACTGGTAAATGCTTTGCCAAATGAATAACATTATTCCAGCATAGGATTGCAGTACTCAAATCAGATATTGTTAGAATGCACAGTAGTCACATTACACATCCCAATAGGCAACGATGAGTTTCAATCAAAGCCAGATTCTTGCACTATTGAATGCTGAAATGAAACCTGCTTAAATATCAGTTACTCAAAATGGAATGAAAAGCTTTATTTTGCAAACTGCAGCAAATCATTTTGACAGGTACACCAAGACGGTTAGATTAAAAACTAACATTAGACCTAACGACAGTTCCAGCGTTAAAAAACGTTTAAGTAAAAAATGTCTGAAACAGAATGCATAACGATAAACCATGCTTCGTTAACACAAAAATGTCTTACAAATCACAAACGTGACACCGATTCTCAGAACATAACGTGTTCAGTAATTCCAACATTGACAACTTTTTGTTGAAGCTTTTACCTTGGACTGTGTGCATTGCTGGTCTTTAGACATAAATGCTTCTAATTACAAGCGATGGTATTACATTTCTCTAGAGTCTGATTGTTTAACGCTGTGTTGATGTTGCTGTTCGATTTCAACCGAGTTTCTCTTGGATTAAATGCAGAATTTAATTACGGTTGAATATTTTAGTTGTGAGTGGGTTGAGCCATGCATTTTCTCTGGGTGGCCTGATAATTTTGACTCGTTCTTGGTTCGATGGTACACTTGTACTGTTTTTAAGCTAAATGCTAAATTTCATCCAGGTAGCAATAGCAGTCTTAAAAAACTTCTCTTCATAATAATAAAATTACTGAATGATAACGGTAGTAATGATAATACTGGTACAAGAATGATAATGAAAGTATTCCTAGTAACGATAGTAGATGTAGCACAACTGATAATATTAACGATTATTTATGCATTCTTTTTACGTTGTAAGCAGGGAAATTTATATATTAAATTTTAGGTAGCGACGTGCTGAAGCACAAAAGAGCGCATCTCAAAGGCACAAGGCTTTGTGCCATTGCATTCTCTACATGTTAGAGCAGGCCTCACAGTCACAGGTCTACCTAATATGATAACTTCTATGGTGCCAGGATCTAGTGCCACTGGACCGTTGAAGCATCAGGGCTGGTGCCCTCCTTAAAAGTACATTTTAAACAGGTTTTTACTTTTTCTACCAATATAAATAGACTCGTTACAGGTAGATAATTGATGGAAAAGGCACATTGAGGTTTGGTAAAAATTTACTAACTCTAGTAGTTGTACTATTAGTAATAATTTTATAATAAAGTGTCTCTTTCAGAGACTATTGGGTACTATCCAACTGTTCCAACATGAAAATATAATTTTTGTCTTGCCTAAAAGTTGTGGTGCTTCAAAATACTTTTATCGTGCGTTTGGCTCCTGAATGAAAAACTATAACAATGTGTTCATTTCGTAAAACTGTTGAAAGCCGGACCACTCAGAAGCACTTTTATTGGTGTCCTGCCCAGGGTATGAACTCCCCTCAGTTGAAGGATACCTTAATCCCAAAATGTCCCACAAGGGGCTAACAGCTGAAGAAATTGACGCCGAACCAACCTGTGTACATGATTTCCACACGATAAAACCATCAAAAGCCAATCGTTATTATGTATCATATTCAATTCTCTTGTTTAAGTCCTAAGAAAAGAATTTCGTCATTTCAAGCAAGAAATTATTATCAGTGTTACTCTTAAAATCGCAAAAGATTGTCCTTATCATAAGCAAATCCTTAACGATTTATCATGTAATTTTTTAACTCTACAAAACTTGATTATGAACAGGATACTGTAAAAACGCTCTTGCTTACATAAATAGCTTGCTAGTTAGTAAAATACATGCAACGTGAAGTGCATAGGATGCATAGCCTTAGGCTGAGCCATTTACTATATCATTGTAACATTGAGCCAAACAGCAAACACAAACCATTTCACAGAACGCATTGCGTACTTGCAATCTTATGCATCAAGTTCTTATCTACACATTGTACTGTACAAGCAATGCAACTTCATTTTTATCTGGCACGTTTTTGAGCCTATCAAATGCGCTTTCTAAGGATCTCTTTAAAAATTGCAAAACACTACTAAAGTTGAATTTTGATTGTTAACGACCCATTATATATTCTTCTTATAGGGATCCATGTACAATAAATTGGTCTTTCATATCCGTTAAGATGTTATACAAGGCCCCAGAAACATTTCAGGGATTGCCGTGTTCTTCCACTGAAGCAAAGCCAAAACAACCCCAAACATGCAACAACTGCAACTAGACAACTTTCCTTAAGGTTTGCTTTCCATGGTTACTTGACACCTGTATCAATGCATCATACCCAGTATCAGTTAGTCTGCCCAGCTCAAGTCCTTAGCACAAGACAAAGTGCTTGATTGCAGCGTGAATCGTGTTTTACTCAACATCCAGATATTCATATTCTTATGAGGTTAAAATGTCAATTTCAATCATGCTATTTTAAATTGCTATTATGCATTTATCAAGCATCAATCGATGGCACACATATACAAGTTAATGTAACGTGGTTTAATCAAGAAATTATATAGAGCAACTTCACGAAAGCTTGCTCTTTAGCCTTTCCAAGGCTGCTGAATGACAAAATCAGGCATTCTAATGGTACAGGAAAAGATGTTTTGGGTTTGAAAACCCAGACCTGTCCTACGATGGTCACCATTTGTGCGTGTTCTGTTAGAAATTAATACAGAGCACATATACATGTATGTATCAATACGTACGACAACATACGGGCATTTACACCGCAACCTATAATAACCACTCTACGTGATTTGAAAGTCTGTTAATCCCATTAGTTCTCGCTCGTCTCTCGCCACTGGGCAAGCTCGCGTCGATCGTAATCCGTTCTTCTGCTCACGCTCTATCACAGCAAAATAGTCCGAAAAACAGTTTATCACATTCACTCCACTCAACAGCATTAGTCGTTGGGGCAAGATCTTTTCATTTACCAACCGCATGGAAAGACAGCTGCTCGCTTGAACTCTATGACTAGATACCTTGCAGATCAACATTACATGACACAATGCAACTGTATTTGATATCGCCCTCCTTCCAAAGTGGTTCAGAAGCGCACACATGACCGTACGACAGAGCTTCGATTGTGCCGAGTAACTGAGCACGCTCAAAGTCCTTAATCAGCGACCGCCTGAGTGAAGACTCGACCAGTACACTCCGCACTACAGGGCGAGCTCTTTATCCATTTGGCTGTCGTGTCCCACACTGATACGTGCATGTGGTATAATGCGTGGGCAAATCTAACGCTTTGGAAAAAGTTGGTTTATTTAGGAAAAAACGAAATGAATGAGAATAACACAACGTCCTCAAGGTTTCGGGGTCAGTGTTAACAGTAAGAGTTTACTAATAACTTTAGTAACTTTTCCAAAGCATTGCAATAATGTACTTCCTCAATACATTCAATTTTCAGTGATGTGATTTAATAATCCACACATTTCCTAGACAAAATCAATGTTAGCATTTCTTAATTAAAGGATCCTGAAGTGTACCCATGGCAACAAAAAATCAACTGCAAAGCCCCTTAATAGTTGGTTGCCTTGACAACCAGTTGCCAATGACACGTCAGTATCTTGATCCTTGTTGTTCTTCTCTTATCATATATTAAATAATTTCAAGTTGGCATAATTGTGCCAACTGTGCCATGTTACATGCTGTGCTAATTTTCTTCCCATTTCAAGATAATTTGTACAGTTCCTGCTGAAGCCCAGACGGCAACATTTTTTGGGCTGATAGCTGGTGCGCACTGTGCCATTGGTTGCAACGGGTTGTCAGCTGTGGGCCAAAGTGGACCTCAAGAGCTATTGCTTCATCTCGAGTATTCTGTTTTTGCTGCACACCATTTAAGCAATGGAAAGATCGAGTACAACATGTATTATACATCAAAAATTTTATAATTTATTTCTAATGAAAATGTATATAATACTAAATGTAAAAAATTCTTCAAAATTTAAACATAAATTTCGACATAATATAAATATGCAAACTTAATGTAATTAATGTAACTGTTTTACATGTCTCGGTAAGAGATTAAACAAAGTAGGTCAGATCGGGTCATGGTTTTAGTGCCAGGTCACAAGTTCAGGTAGTTTCAGGGCTAAGACAGTGTTAGAAAACAACAACCACTTTCATTTTAATATAAATAGTTATCTCTTTGTAACTGATGTTACTTTTATTCCATGGTAAACTATAGTTACCCAGCCAACATGTTCACACACACACACACACACACAGAATCAGTTCAGCAGATGTAAAAATTATTAAAGAACTGATAAAATTGCAAGTTACTTACAACGAACAAATGAAACATCTTCTACTATCGTTTGACTACTAACAGAACATCACACATAGGCTTATACTGCCAACACTTATTCAACAGCATCGACTTGCTGTCCTTGGCTTGGTCAAACTTATGATTCATTTCAATTTGTCGGAAACTTCCACACGCACTTGTAATTACGCTAATTGGACACCAGCATTATAAAGGAAGGACATCCTTGATTGTTTAGATAATTCAGTCTATTGTTATCGTCTGTTGATAACAGCAATGCAACATATGGCAACATTTCCTAACTGGTTGCAAGAAGACAGCTGGCCCTTACATTCAGTGGCGTCACTAGGGTTGGGGTCACCCAGTGCGGTGACTCATGGTGTCACCCCATGGACCTCCTCCCTTACCAGAATCCATAGTAATGTTTTTTGTACTAATGTTACTTGTAAATTGTAATTCCTGACCGAAGCACATTAGAACGTTAAAAAAAGTAAATCAGCATACAGTTTCAACTTTAGGTAAAATGATAGAAAATGTTTTACGAAAAATGTTTTTGTTGTTATGTCATTGTTAATTTAAAAATAATAAATTTCTGCAGAGACTCTGCACAAATATTTTTTAGACAGTCACTTTGGTGTCGCCTCTCTGAAGGTGTCACCCGATGTGGCCCGCACCCCTCGTACCCCCCCTAGTGACGCCACTGCTTACATTAATCCCAACAGGTAGTTATGGGCATGATGCATTAGCGACCATTTTCTTAACCTCAACACAAAGGCCATATGACCACAGACCTTTCAGTTGCTGCCTGATGATCCCACCAACACTATAAGGTCATTCTATAGTGGAGTTTGCTAGATGGAGCATGAGGCACAATATTATCAAAATCCTAATTCGTCTGCCCTTGTGGATATCTGAACCTCAGTACCAAGGAATGACAATATCACTTTAGAATGTCATAATGGGAATATTCGCTGACATAAAAGATTTCTGCTGTGTGTTAGCGTTGCGGCAGTGCATTATAAAAAACAGATATAAAAAGTACGAGTTGCTTTCACTAGTTTTGACAGAAACGGAACTGTTTTGACTCCCATCTGCAATCGGGTTTAATGAGGACATTTTTGCCATCTCTCTCTCTCGAGTGATATCAGACCGATTACAGCCATCCTTCAGTAATTAATTTGCAACTCAATTCGAAAGTAATTTATTACAACTGACAAACGACACAAGCAGTATCTGCTTTAGCCAAAGATCATGATCTAAAAGCTGAAAAGCTCCACACCCATTTTCAGTGGCCCACAGACCTATGTGTCATTAATGGCAACTGGTGGTCGTCTGTCCATTGTGACTCACACAAACGCGGATGTTAGAGAAGAGGGATGCTAAACCTCGATCAATCAGTCGCTTGTAATGTGGACCTTGACTTTGACCGGTATATCCTCCTTTCCGGGCAAATCTGGGGTCAATGGGGCCGTTTCACTACCTGCAAGTGAAGTATTTCGTTTGATTATTTCAATAAACGCCTCTGCCAGCATGCCCACGTGGCCTCATGTTCCCATACGTGGGTCCAATCAAATGTCTATCGGCATGCTGGCAGGAGCTGTCTATCATGCACTTCCTCTATCAACCTATACGGCTAAAATAGCACCAAAATAGGAATCAGCACTAGTCCATATGGCACTGCAAAATCGCCTACATCACTGGTTACTGGTATTCAGCACTGAACCATTGCATCTAAAATAAATGCAATGGAGCTTTCCACACAAAATAACACAAAACAGCGTCAGAACCTGGCACTGGAAAGTTGTGCATTAGATGACGTCAGAGTAGGTGCAAAAATCTGACAGATTTCCAATTCAGATTAATACAGATAAGCAAACGACAAACAGACCGAACACTCGACGACATTGTAAGGTGGACTGTTCGCACTTAGGTAGATTCAATGTTTTCATTCAGTTGGCTCGCTCATGAGACTCTTTATAGTACAGTTACATATATTTTAAGTATACCACTGGAATACAACGACGAGGAATTCTCGTAAACTTCTCCGATTGATCTGCTAACATGCAGAAACAATTGGTTATCAATCTTGGATTGAGTTCACGGATTGTTGGCCATTTATTATGTACAGACTTCTACTAAAGCCACCACTCAGTAACCATCATATGGCTGGAGATGTCACAGTTGGCCAGCCATCCTTGGGCGGCCATTGTGGGACTTGACTGAAGGCGCCAACATTGGACAGCTACCACTGGGAAGGACACAATTGACTGGATTGGCAACCTCTAGTGGTAAGGCTTTCCTGACATGTCAGCAAAACTGTGGAGAACAGGAAAGGTTACCAAGAAAGGGTTACCAGGAAAGGATTGCCTTGAAAGGGTTGCCAGGAAAGGGTTGCCAGGAAAGGGTTGCCAGGAAAGGGTTGCCAGGAAAGGGTTGCCAGGAAAGGGCTACCTTGCCCATATGATTCTTTTGTCTCTTCAAAATACTGCACGAGTCATGGGTTGCTCAAAGTTGATGTAAAAAGCACAACCTTACTTGGTAGAGAGCGGATCAGAAAGCGTCTGTTAAAACGAACCCTATTTCCCAGAAACCCTAGGACAACAACCCGTGGAACAGTTACCTTTGATTAGAAACCTCATTAGTTTAGAATGGATCAGATATTCCGGATCCGAGGGACTTTCAGCATGGAAAAGATGGCGGTTTTTCTTGAAACACTTTCGATCTGGAAGACCAACTACGAGTGTGCATTCGGTTGCTCAAGGCAGGCTGCTGGCGGATGGTTCCACTTCTGTTGGAGATTCTGCTGAGCATCGAAACTTAGATTCATCGGGAACGGATTCTCCGGCAGTCGATTCATCGGAACCTCATCGGCTCGCATCCGATTCGACGGATACTGATTCGACGGAATCTGACTCGCCTGGATCTGATTCGCTGACGCCTGGTTGGCCTGTTTGGAGCGATTTGTCAGATTCAACGGAACCAGATCCTGTGGATTAGCGTGAATCGGTTCCCCAGCGGCCGCATTTGCGTGCCCTGGACCCATAAGAGCCCTCTGCTGTACCCTAGAGATTGTCTGGTTTTCCGGTCCTCCACGGCTGTGCCCCAAAGACGGATACCCCTCGGCAGGAGTGGCTGGTTCCTCGACCTGCACCTCGGGGTCGAGGGTGAAGTACAGGTGACTGGGTGGCCGATAGACGGACCCCGCCGACGGATGAGCCTTCAGAGAGCCGCAGTTGCACGGGAGTCGCCCGTCGCGCGCCATCATTGTCGGATAAGGCTGGATGATGCTCATCGTCCCCGACCCAGAGTTTGTTGGATGCAGCTGGACCACGATCCGCCTCGGATCGTTCGGACGCCACGACCCGCAGCGGCCATCCACTGGAATCGACGGAAGAGGCCGCTGGAGAGGTTGCATCTCGAACTGTTGGTCGGCTGCATACGTGTTGTCTCGCGGGTCGGCCGCATTTCGAAGGGCTCGGGTCCTCGTGGTAGACGTGCCACTCTTTGGAGCGCCAGGCCGGTGCATGTTGCTGAATTCATCACAGAATTCGAACTCAGAGCAGGGAGCGCCGTAGAGAACGGGTTCGCCAAGCTTCGTCTCGTACTGATGCCTGAAAAGATAGAAGAAATTTTCTTATAAGAAAATTATTAATATTACTTATTATTATTTTTATTATTATTATGCATTTACTAAGCACCAATATTTAAGTACTAAACATCAATCGATGGAGTTGAGCAATTGTGAGTGAAGGACTTGCTCAAGGTCCCTACACAGTAATCATCTCAGGGAAGACTTAAGCTCGTACTCTCCACATTACAAGGCGATCGCTCTAACAAATCGGTAACTGTGTCCCACAAACACAGTGGCAGGTCACAATAGGTTAATGGCTGGCACTTTAACCTTTCAGCCACTACATATTCCAACCTAGAAATTGAACCACTTACTTTTTTAAGCAGACGAATCCAATTGTGAGAACGAGTACAGCAATTATGACAGTGAGGGCAACGACGACTGCGATCAAAATGCCTACAAAGAATCATATCTGAATTAAATCAATGTAATGTAATGTAACAGAACATTTATATAGCGCCCTTTCAAGATATCTACTCAGAAGCGCTCTCTGTGCTAGCCTATATGACGTTAGATGTAATTACGAACGAATATATTACATCAGTTGGCAAAACAATGCACAGTAAGCAGAGAGAGTCACTAGATTCACTTTCAAATATTTATTTTGATTATAAGATTAGATCTCAATTAATTGGTAATTAATAATAATAACTCCTAAGTTTACCTTGCCAACTCACAAAGAAATCATGCTTGAGAAAAGCAAATTATACTTTACATAAATTGCACCCATTGTGAATCTACACCCATTGTGAATCTACATAAGTGTATAACAATGGATATTAAGCGACATAAGGAATTGAAGCCTAACTTACTAAGTCACATAAGGAATCATATCTCACTTACTAATTTATACAAAACAAGAATTGCACTTAAACTGCCAAATTGCAACAGATAAACGTAGTTTCATCCAAAGTCATGGGCTATAGGCCTACATATACACTGCCTTTAATAGGTTTTTTAAAAGGTACTACATAAATAGCCATTATAGCCGGATACATATATGTGGGTGTACATTTTAAAAACGGTGAATAAGATGAAGGGCAGTTTGAAAGTAAGTTACATAGCAGAGGCAGAAGTGAGACAGAGACCTAGACAGTGACAGAAAGAGACAGAGAGAGTGACAGACAGACAGACAGACAGACAGACAGACAGACAGACAGACAGACAGACAGACACAGACAGAGAGACCAAGACAAGAAGAATCCAGAAACACCTATCGTCGTGAGAGATACCTTTCTCTCAGATGCCTTTCCGATACAGACATCTCTCTGGCAGTTTGTTCGAAAAGGTTGGATCAACAGACACTGTACCAACGTACTTTACATTACTTTACATCTTTACTTTTATCCTTCCACTTCTCTTTGCCTTCAGTTAATAGCCCTCTCATCTTCTCAGTTCCGGAGACACCTTAAGACTTTCTTGTTCGCCCTAGCAGGCACTGACGCGGGTCGAGAGTGCTGCTGGTTTTGAGCGGCGCTATAAATGTTCGATTACAATTACAATTACATAGTCGTTTTGTGGAGTCTGTGCTGCAGCCTGCAGGTCTGAACCTACAATCCTTAAATTACAGGCCAGCTTCCTCCTATCGAATAGACCACCACAACACTCAAATCTAAACTCTACATTTAAGGCAGGGTGGCTAAACTTCCTGCATTTACCTGACGAGATTGTAATTAACTTACCTGTGGGCAGTGAAAATGAACTGTCCGACTGTTGAGGGTTTGGGGCAGGGACCGGTCCAAAATCCCCAGCGGGGCATTTTCCCACGCTCTCTCCCACCCACTTGTTCTCCTCACACGTCATGACCCATTTGAGGTTGGTGCCGGGGCAGTCGATCTCACACTCGTTCCCCGTTCGCTTCATGCGACTGTTTCGTGGAGGTACGATGTCGGGACACCCGATCGCTGCAAATGAAAGTCAAAGTATTCACTTGTATATGAAAGTCACAGTATTCACTTGCAAAAGAAAGTCACAGTATTCACTTGCAAATAAAAGTCAAAGTATTCACTTGCAAAAGAAAGTCAAGGTATTCACAGGGTGGCCACAGAAATATGATTTCAAAATTCTCTGAGTTTTCCAGGTTTTCCAGAGTCATTTTTTTAATTTTCCAGAGCACATTTTAATCACTTTCCTATTATAATTTTGAGCGGCCTCCCCCTCCCCCTTATAGCCACACATTTCCTCGCCTTTTTTTTATAATGTTTCCCTCATATTAGTTCAGATCAATTAAAAACAAAAATATCAAAACATTACTATGTTCATGCACTTTTCAGATGCAAATGCTATCACTAGAGTGAAACTTAATGCCAATGGCTGGAGTTGGGAGCACCTCTAAGCACAACCCTGAAGAGGCGCTATATAAACCCCCGAATGAATAATATGTACTGTGAATGCACCTAATTGCAACTACTTTGCCCCAATGTAGACTAATTCAGTTTATTTAGCTCCTTCATCTCGTGATCAAGGCTTAGCACAGCACTGCCTGCATCTTACTTCTTCATATCGAGATCTAGTACTACTCTATCTTCGCTTTGAGATCTTTGATTTGAGCAGCTATCTTCCTCTTCGAAGCAGATTTTGCATCATCTGTCGCCTTAGTGGCTTTACTTTCAGGTATTACTTCTTCATATCGAGATCTACAGAACTACGTATATATTGTAGCTTGTAGCATCAGTTTGTCAATAGCTACTTCCATGACACCACCAGCATTGTTGACGGAATCAAAAACCATTCCCTAAGCAACTAGAGATGTTTCATGAAGATTTTTGACCAGCATGTCACCATTGACACTGAAGTCACTCTCTACTGCCACATTGCCATATGTGACAACATTGGAATCAATCTGATGACCCATCAAATGTCTGCATATTCAGGTCAATTGTTTTGAGAAACCATATTGAGAGTCTGCACAGACAGTTTGTCTATAATAACATACCGGGCATGTTGCAATGAGCAATGCTCTGTCATAAGTTTTAGCAAGACCTTCAGCAATGTTATATAGGCCTACTCACTTTCTGCTCCTATACAATCATAGACCTCCTCATCTCTTGCACAAAGAAACCACGCCAAAACATGCGTTAAATAATTGATCTGAACAATTTCCCTGAGTGCGGGAGGAATTCCCTGAGTTTTCCCTGAGTTTTCCAGAGTTAAGAAATTCCCTGAGTTTTCCCTGATTTCCCTGTTTTCCAGAGTTGTGGCCACCCTGTATTCACTTGCTGCCCTTTGGTTACTCGGTAGGCCTATCAAAGTTAGTTACAGTAAGCAAGCAAAGACCTTTCAGCAGCAATTCACAAAACGCTCTACTTTACAAAGGAAAAATGAACATTGGGCTAAATTGGTGTACAACAAATTGCCATATGTTAAAAATGATGAAAGCCGAATGTTATACAGTGAATGTTCATAAAATAAAAGTAAATGTAATTAACATTAGTTTTATTACACATTAATTAAAAGCGTCAGTATCAACAGTATTATCTAATGACCAAACTCAATCACAAGTGCTGAGCAGTTGTGAGTGAAAGAATTGCTCAAGGTCCCAACACAAGAATCGACTCACAGAAGAAGGCTTGAACCCGTGCTCTTCGCATTACATGGTGAGCGCTCTAACCAATCAGCTACTCTATAATTAGCACCTTCTATATTGCTAGTATCTTATAATTAATTGAACATTTATATAGCACCCTTTCAAGATATCTACTCAGAGGCACTCTCTGCACTACCCTATATGATGTTAATAAGTCATTACAAAAGAATATATTACATCAGTTAGCAAAACATTGCACAGTAAGCTGAAGGTCCCAGCTGATGGCCCACCAAAACCAACCCACTGTCAAGTCGATACCACAGTCAGTCAATTTGGACAGACAGACGGGCAGCCTGTAGTGGGACGTCGTGCGAATATCGATTATGGCATAGTTTTTCTGGCTAATAATAACACTGTCAATGTTATTCCGTGAAGCACTATAAAGTGAGGCAGCATTAGTGGGCAACTGTTCTGTACAATGCCAGGCCATCTGGACGATATCTTCTCCATATATCTGCATGACTGCCAACTGAAGGTGGAGCGGATGGTGTCCTGCTCTTAAACTGACCAAATCGATTTCAACCAGTTCTCTCCAAACATCGCGACTTTGGACCATAGAACGAGAATTCGTGACTTGAGGCTTTAATATTCGTAAATATTCGTGAATATTCGTGATTACGGCATTTTTAATATTCGTAAATATTCGTTGGTAACGTCACTGTTTCCGCTTTGTTTACTGACTAATTTAAGGCTACTTATTTAAGAATAATTATGTGCAGTTGTACCCTTTATTGTTTTAACTCAGAGGAACTTTGTACGTGAAAAGGCGTGAAAATGGCACTGAATTTTTTGCAATTAATCCCGGATTTTGAAGAATTAAGAACGAAAAGAAATATTTCTTTAATATTCGTTGGCTAGTTTTAATATTCGTAAATATTCGTAAATTTCTACAAATCTTAATATTCGTGATATGCGAATACTCGTTATGCTCTGGACTATGTAATCTAAACTAATCTAATGACTTGTAATCCAGTGAAAAAGCCCGGTCGAAATAGGAACCATCAGAGAAACCAGAGGCCAGGCTGTGGTGGGAATGCAAGTAGAAAGAGATGAGTCGTAAGTTTAGACCTGACTGCATTGAAGTGATTCTATCGAATGATGCCTCGTCCAATACGATAATGATGCTGTACAAGTCATTAGCAACAGATCAAGGAATCTATATCAAGAGATCAAGAAAGCTGTGGTCATGTTTACACATCAGCCAAGAGTCTTCAACCCCGAGTTTCTTTTCTATATATATAGAATTAGTATCCTATCTTGACCTTTTCTACAGTGCTTTCTCACCAGAGCACCAATGGCAATAAACCTGTGTGTGCATAGCAGGCATTTAAATCAAATCGGTGGACCTATATAGGCCTATAGCAATGGCTAAATGCTGACAGGTTGGTAGGAGTTATACTGAAATGCAGGACATACGCATTTGCCATTATGTGAAACATCAGTGTTCAAAAGTCAGATTAAAAATGCAAATTTGCCAGTCATTTGATACCTTGTATAATAGAATCAAGTTACTAAGTTAGGCAGGTGGTTGTTGTGACTATTTTGCATTCCATAACTTTCCTGGATGACGCAAGCGTGATACGGTGACCAACTGTTGAAAGTTTGCCATTAAATGTTAGGTTAACTTCAGCTACAATGATGGATAAGGAATCTAAAAATGGTTACTCTTAAACTGAGAAGGAAGTGACTGAGCAAAACCTGCAGATGGCCTACCGGAAGCGAGTTTCAGAATCTAAGTCCAGCCATTAAGACTGTGACTCAGCTATAAAACCCTGAGTAAGTCCTTTACTGCACACAAGCTCAGCACCATTATCTAACATCCGTCACTTGCTCTCCCCTCACGCGGTCACCACTCTTGTCCATGCACTGATTTGTACTAGGGTGGTCGACTTTGGCAACACCATCTACACTGGTCTCTCCTCATTAAACCTGTCCAAGCCTCAGTCAATAGGCCTACTTAACGCTGCTGCCCGCCTGCTGATTGGTGGTCTCCAGAATAACATACCTTAATGAACCTAATTAATAATAACAATAGGCCTAATAATAGGCCTAATAATAGGCCTAATAATAATAATTTCCTGCTCCTTATAGCAATTTTTCCTAAATCCTGAGGGATCCTTGATACCTCGGGTAAAAAAAAATAATAATGCAGTGGCATTCAGAGGCACTTTTGATCAGCGCGATGGGGACGAAAACTTTTAACACAGCAGTTTAGTTTCTTTTCTACCTCGGGCGAAAAAAAAAATAATATTAATAATAATAGAGTAACTGACCTTTGAAGTGAAGGAGAAACCTGGACTCCCTCACGTTGAGACGCAACTCGAGCGTGTTGCTTACGGTTGAGTAAAGATGTCTTTCCCTGCTTTTCCCCACACATTCCACCACCTCCTTTGGATTCGCCTTCTCCTTTATAGTGATGCAGCCACCCTCTGACCCACCGGACGGCCTCGCACCCCGCGACACAGTCCTCTTCTCTGACCCCGAGAAGTCGAGTAGGGTGATGTTGATGGCTTGACCAGGGGACACCTGAATGAACCAGGGACATTGGGACGAACCACAGCGCTTCTCTGACGTGACAATACTGGACAGATAGCCCTCTGGTGACGTCAACTTCGTCAGTTGGTCATTGGAACCGCATTGGTCACTGCAGTCACGAGACACCACTGCAACGAAAACATTGGACTACCACTGATAACCTTTATCACTGTTGTCGCTATTATTACTATTATTATTGCTATATTAATTTTATTGTTATTATTACTATGCATGTTCAGAAACAATAGTTCTGTAGCAGATAAGGTCCTGTCAAAGCAATCAATTGTCAATGCCAGGCATTACCATTACCATTACCATTATAATCATCATCATCATCATCATCATTGCAATCATCATCATCTTCATCATCATCATCATTGCAATCATTATTTCAATTTTATTATTATCATTATCATTATTATTTTATTACCATTATTTTGTTTGCACAGAATTGTTTGTAATAGTCCCTATTTGTCTAGGTCTAAGTTAGTGAAAGTACCCTAAGGCCACCACATTGAAACACTGGACTATTCAATGTCATCATCATCATGATCATCATGATCAACATCATCATCATCATCACCATCACCATCATCATCATCATAGTCATTGTCATCACCATCATCATCATCATCATCATCATCATCATAGTCATCAAAGTCGTCGTCATAATAATAATAATAATAATAACAGTGACAATTTATATGGCGCCGTAACACAGCCATGCCGTTGCAAGGGCGCCTCACAGTCATCATTCATCATCATCATCATAATCATCATCATCATCATCATTAGTAGTCACCTACTTAGCAATTCATTTTTACCTCGTAGACAGTCATAGGTCATCTTCAGCAACACTTCGGAGGATCCCTCACATGTTCCATTCCACATGCGACACACGTCCTTCGCCAAGAACTGACAACTCGGCTGTCCAGAACATTTCTCATCGACATAAATTTTAACATCACGAACGCACTTGTTGCTTCCAGGCGCTGGCGTCACTTCGCACTTTAAACCGTCAGCGCTTTGTTCAAACGTGGCCTCTGTTACCACGACAACGTCATCTCTTTGGCACTTTGAACTGAAGAGTTCGTGTCCGCGATATGTTCCCGTCCCTACAAAATATGCAAATAAAGTTGTTTAATACACTATTATAAAATTTTATTATTATTATTTTTATTAGTATTATTATAATTATGTATTTATTAAGCACCACTATCTAATGACCAAGCATCAATGGATGGCGCCAAGCATTTGCGAGTGAAGGACTTACTCAAGGTCCCTACATACAGTAACCATCTCAGAGGAAGCTCAAACCTGTACTTTTTGCATTACAAGGCGAGTGCTCTAAGCAAATGGCTACTATGTTCCAAATAAAACTGTGTATTACAAAATTGAGACAGCAACTGTAACTATGTTAGGTAATAAATGTAAAACCTGACTGTCGAAGTGGTCACAAAATGGGGTTGGTTGTTTGTAATGCCGCGTTGTTGTTGAACCTAACTGTAGTTTTGGTTATGGTGATGATTGTTTATGGCTATTCAACACAGGTTTCACAACAGAGGTACTCAATAGTGTAGTGGTCAGCTTGCTGGACTGTCAATCGAGAGGTTGGGGTTCAAATCCTCACCAGGGCAGAAATTTGTTTCAAAATTTCTGCTCCATCTGTGCCTTTACTCAACTCAGCTATAATGAGTACACTGACCGTAGACTGTCGGTGGGAAGATGAGATGGCGAGGGAGAGGACTGGCCACCCACCCTCATATGCCGAGGTTAGAAAAATGAAGTCGCTAACACTTCATGCCCATGGCTGCCTCAGAGCAGGCTCGCTTAAGGGACTGCACTCTTCTTCTTCATTACTCAACACTGTACCTAATATCGATGCATATTTTATGTACTAGTAGACTTTCTCAATCATCTGCTTCCCTATAATGTAATTATGTGAGTTCGGAGGAGTGCAGTAGCAAAGCTTAATAAGGCTAAAAAATCACCATCACACTCTGTGCAATATGCCAATTCCTCGGGCAAAGAGCACCAAGGCCTCCGAGGCCTCTGCACCAAATGTTGAGATCTAACAACTACACATTCATACATCTATATACCCACACATTCAGCTGTCTGTCTGCCTGTCTGTCTGCATGTCTGCCTGACTGTCTCTCTGTGTCACTGCAATCTATGGTAATCCCTCCTAAATTGGATTTCGAGCCTCCTATGGCTGATGGGAGAGAATTATCTATAACTAGACATATTTATACACTAGTGCAATGTATATATATATATATATATATATATATATATATATATATATATATAGTATATATATTCAGCATCCTCATACTGTATATCTACAGAGCATTATAAAAAATACATATATCCATGCATTATATGTATGCACAATATTGTATAAACTACATACATAAAAAAGTCTGGCCCAGATGGATGCACTCTGCACATAACATAATTATGATAAATTACATACATTTAACACGTATTATTTATATAAGGCAGTGTAGCAGATAATAGGCTGCTATTTAACTTGCATTCAGCACGTGTACATACATAAGGAAGTAAGTAGCCAATGCCTAAACTAACTATACTATAGTATTTATGCACATATGTAGCGCGTATGCAAAACGAATGTAGCACATGTAACAAGTAGAAGTTTTAAATCTAAAACAAAGTACATCCACATTCAGTGTTTCCATAATTGCATGGACCACTGCCGACATTGATACCACCACAACCACCACTACCACTACCACTACCACCCCTACCACCACCAACCCTCCCACCATAGCAATAACCGCCACCACCCCTCCCACCATAACTATAACCACCCCACCAAAGTGACCAAACCTCCCAACAATACCCACCACCACCACAATCAACCCTCCTACCTGAACCATAATCAGCACCCCTACCTGCCATAATTATAATCACCACCACCACCTCTTCTCACCATAACTATAACTATCACCACCACCTCTTCCCACCCGAACTATAACCATCACCACCACCTCTTCCCACCATCACTATAACCATCACCACCACTCTCTTCCCACCAGAACTATAACCATCACCACCAACTCTTCCCCCACCACCATGCACAATAACTATGAATATGATTATGAATGCGACAGTTACTACAGTTCCGTAACACAGCACATGCCATTACAAGGGCAAACAATAGCTACCACCACCACCCCTCCCCGTCATGACTATAACCACCACCACCTCCTCTCCTCACAGTAACTCCCACCACCACCTCCACCACCACCAATCCTCCCACCATAGCCACCACCACTATCATCATAATGCTTCCCACGTGGATACGGTGTATGAATGACTCAGGCGTGTATTCAGCTGTGGGAGATGTTGCAAGATAATGGGATAAAACCTGAAATCCGGCGCAGATGTGGCTGCTACCCGCTCACTGCTGCTGCTGCTGAATCCTTTTATAGCCAAGCCATACATCCTTGACTAAGCCATGCTATAGAACAGCAGACACCATACAGAGCAGGTCATATACTGTCTGTCTGAGACTGTCTCACAGCCACACAGAGCTTTATCAGTTACTTAATAGGCGCATCCACACAATGCACTATATGCAAGATTTGAAGGAAAAAGAAACAAAGGCAGACCAAGACTACGCTGGATAAATAATATAAACGAGGTCATAACATCACTTGGACTAATACTAGCCTAAAGGGAACAATGGACTTGACAAATGACCGAGGACAATGGACGTCATTTATTCGTACCCATCTCCATTAAAAGGCTGGGGTCAGGAACTGATGATGATGATGATGAATGGGCGCTATATTTAGTATCTTGAGACATACATATATACATACATACAAAAACATCGTCTGTAAATAACATACAGGGTCACACTATTGTCTTGCTGAAGGACAATAGTGAATGAACAATAGAAAGCTAATCTCCAGTCCAGTCATATATACCACAGGCTTCTGCCATCTGTTGAAAGTTCCAACCATCCGAAGCACAAAAGATCACCAACAATTATTAATACACCATGGAAATCCTTGACCCACCACCTACTACCATCCTCAAGAAATTCCTCCAAGACATTCCACCTCCCGTCACCGACATGTAACGCCTCCTTGCACATTGGACTCCTACCAGAACTCCAGAGGCATGACAACGTCATACTGTCTGAAGACACTAAATACAACTCACGCCACTAACCCATCTGACACCTGACATTACAGACCTATCTTCATGTCCAAGGTAGACGAGAGGCTATAATATGTCAGCAGTTGATTGCTGTGTAAAGTAGGAAGAGAATTGGTCCCAATACACCATCATCCGCATCAGGCTTCTCTATCCATCACTGCCAAGGCTTTCCACTCGAAACTAAAGTCTCTCCTCTTCAAGATCATCTACCTTCCAACTCTCGACCTAAACGACACCCACCTTAGCAGCTACTCTGACCCCTCTGATCCTCTGGAAACCGGACTCGGACCTCCTTCGGACTACTCTCTCGGATAACCCTTCTGACTAGACGCAGCGCTCGTGAATAAGCTGGTGCCCTGCGCTTGGCTTTCAAGTGGCGCTTTAGAAGTTTGGAGATTACGATTACGATTACGAGCCTCAGACCAATCCTTATCCTACTTTACGCAGCTCACATGATCGCCATAACCACCCCAACGGTATATCTGTTCATTCCTATGCTGAGTATACACAACAGTTGCACCAATACACGGATGTCACTTCTTCTAACAGTCTATTATACCTCCGTGCTAAAATACATCCGGACTTGCGCAGCTGGACGACGTCAAATTGGCTTCCGTCAAATTGCCACAAGGCTTAAGCCGAACAAGGATAAGACTCAGTTTATGCCTTCGTTAGCCTCATAAATTTCAATCATAAATTCTCAAGCTGAAGCTACAATGTCTGGGAGTTTTACTTGATCCTGAACTGACATTAACTAGTGTCGCACATCAATTAACTGTCTGCATACTGGTTCTACCATCTGCCTCAAATACATACTGCTTCTACCAGCTACCTCAAATGCATACTGCATGCTTCTACCATCTACCTCAACTGCAAACTGCTTCTACCATCTACTCTATCTCAACTGCATACTGCTTCTACCATCGACTTTAACTGCATACTGTTTCTACCATCTACTTTAACTGCATACTGCTTCTACCATATACCTCAACTGCATATTGCTTCTACCATTTCCCTCAACTGCAAACTGCTTCTACCATCTACTCTATCTCAACTGCATACTGCTTCTACCATCGACTTTAACTGCATACTGTTTATACCATCTACTTTAACTGCATACTGCTTCTACCATATACCTCAACTGCATATTGCTTCTACCATTTCCCTCAACTGCATACTGCTTCTACCATCTACCTCAACCGCCTACTGCTTCTACCATCTAACTCAACTGCATACTGCTTCTACCATCTCCCTCAACTGCATACTGTTTCTACCATCTACCTCAACCGCCTACTGCTTCTACCATCTACCTCAACTGCATTACTGCATGCTGCTTCTACCATCTACCTTAACCACATCATGCATCTACCTCAACTGCATACTGTTTCGCACACTGCACTGAATCCTGCCAAAGCTTCCGTCCACTTCTTCTTATCTCCAAGTAGTCTTGACAAGTACTGTGATAGTGTTTTGTCTCCATGATATCACACCTGGAAAGATCACAGTCCGTTCTGAATGCCGCCGTCTCACGCTTAATATTAACCCGTAGGCGTAAGTGCCATCAAATCCTTGAAACTACACGCCGTGATGAACTCCACTGGCTTTCGATTAGCTATCATATAAAGTAGGCTAGAAGATTGGGGGGGGGGGCTACTCATCAACAACTCCCTCTGCCATTTGGCTCCAGATTACCTTATCGAACTGTGCACACCGATTTCTTCGTCTTCAGTTAACACCCGGTGTCAATTGCTTTCGGCAACGATCTCCACATTCTAGAAAGGAGAACTACACGATGGCTAATAGGCAAGCTGATAGTATCGGGGGCTGAAGGATACAGTGCCTAAGTTTACTGGCGTCGTGAGTGTTGGGTTAGGGTCAGGTTAGGCGTCGTGAGGGTCAGTTAGGCTCAGGGTTAGGTTTAGTGTCGTCGTTAGAATACCTGTACCGTCCGGCGTACGTGCAGCATGTCCAAAGATACTTCAGCCCTCGATACTATAAATTTGCCGGCTAATATATGGCTCCAGGAGTTTCGCTTTTGCTGGATAATCCGTCTCTTAGCCATCTGCCTACATGCCATCCACAACCACCAGCATCAATTTACCCATTTAGAAGAATCCTTAAAACAACCATGTTCCTTGAAGTGTATCCACATGACTGGGCAACTCCGTGTAGGGAGCGCCTCTGTTTTTGAGTGGCGCTATATAAATGCTCAATTACGATTACGATTAAGTGACAGCCCAGGCAGTAAAGGCCAGAAAATCAATGCTTATATAATAACAATAATGATAATGATAATAATATTTACACCTGTGGGTTCCTGCCTGCAACCCACATGCTTGTTCCCATTGCCTTTGAAACCATTGGACCTGTAATTGCCGAGGATGCAGAATTCTTGTCCGAGCTAGCATGGAGCATTTCAGCTGTCTCTGGAGATCAATGCAAATCTAATTTCCTGTTCCAACATTTTTCCATCTGTGTGCAGCACAACAATGCCATTGTATTCAGAGGCACATTTCCAGATGTCTGTGAAACCTGGAACGAGGCCTGATTTCTCGGAGACGAACTTTTTTTACTCCTAACATAATATTTTTGTTCCTGAGGGATTATTTCTACCTCGGGTTTAAAAAAATAAAAAAATTAAATAATAATAATAATAATAATATTTTTTGTCTCTGGACATTATTATAACAACCTGAAGAATCATAGCTACCTTTGGATTAAATATAATAACAACAATAGCAATAACAATAACAATAATAATAATAAATAACAATAATAATAAATAACAATAATGATAATAATAATAATAATAATCCGTGATCATCTTAGTGTCAGCTGTTGCCAGACATCGCTCTGACCACACAACATCAATACTACATAATATTTCGATAAGAACTGTTCTTTATACGTACAGCAGAAAGATGACAGATAAGGAGAACCTCAAGGGAACCAGACAAGGGAATCCGGTCAATAGAACGAGATCAGAAAAATGCCCAGAATTATTTTCTCACCAAATCATCGATCAAGAGAGGCGGTGTAGTGGACAAGTGTAGTGGACAAGTGTAGTGGACAAGTGGCCACTGCACCAACCCAAGGTCAAGTGAAATGGACAACCTCGAGCGCCCTTGTAACAGCATGGCTGTGTTAAGGCGCCATATAAATTGTCATAATCATCATAATCATCATCATCATTATCATCATCATAATCGTAATCGTCATCGTCATCACCACCACCACCACCACCACTATTTTGAAGAGTATAAATATATGAATGGGCAGAATGTGGGAACGATAGTTATGAAACCAAATAAGGATAACAAGGGTATCTGAATTGCTAAACAGGCAGTCAGTACAAGAAAATAAATAACAGGAGCCCAGCGGGGTTGACAGACTATATCAGACTATATATATCTCGGACACTGGAAATGGGTCAGCAATATTGAAACGGGTCATCTCCATAACAATAGAACATGATAAAAGAACTGGAAGTAACAAGTCCAGACTGCAGCCAATTCAAGACTCCTAAAAGAAGAAAACCACTGCAGGCCCAGATATTATCATCCACAGGGCTTTCTAATTAAAAAATCAAAGGAACCAGTCGTAATTGAAATCGCAATCATAACAGCACACTTGTACGAGACCACTTCAAGAAAATGACTCAGAGGCATTCCTGACCTGATAAAACAAGACCATGATCAAACACAATGATCTTCTGCCCTGCTAACACAAGACCATGATCAAACACAATGGTCTTCTGCCTGCTAATACAAGACCATGATCAAACACAATGGTCTTCTGAGCTGATAAAACAAGACCATGATCAAACACAATGGTCTTCTGAGCTGATAATACAAGACCATGATCAAACACAATGGTCTTCTGCCCTGCTAATACAAGACCATGATCAAACACAATGGTCTTCTGCCGTGCTAATACAAGACAATGATCAAACACAATGATCATCAATCCCCAGCGAAACGCACCCAACGAAGGGCAACACCTCATGTTGCAGGCAACATAGTATTCTGTTCTAAAGTGAAGGACCAACCATGGCAAACCTACCAGGTTCCACTGTGAAAGTATGGAGCAGGGTAACAACCAGATCACCCTGTGTTGCAAAGCAAAGTGATCTTCGGTCAGAGAAGGATGATATTGAAATACATAGCTCCCTAACAGCACAACCGGCATGCAGGCTGTTACACATCAGCAAGAGGATCTAAACCTAAGAGGCCATCACATCGGTTATAACCAAAGCAGCTCATCCTGTATATAATCATAAATATGACTGAACTTTGGAATCCCAACAATTAAACTGACGTCAAACATATACTCGATATGGAATTCTTAAAAACTAAAGAAAAATCACAATGAAACAACAACATATTAACAATGAAATGAAGCAGAAACAAAGCTGATTGGAAATACAGCAACAATAGTCTGATCAGCTGACGAGTTTCCTAAAACCGAAGCCCTAGAAACTCACTTACTTACAACTTTTATAACAAACACTTGGGTTCAGTAAGTAAGAAGCAAGTAAGCAATCTTTGTTAATGCAAGATACATGGCCCTAAGCTTTACAATACACAACTCATAGAACAGTGAAAGCAGGGTACCAGCTTTGTGCTACACATACGGGACTGACATGTTAAGCAATGCAAAAGAAATTGTTGGTGAAGACCCAAGCAATCCCAACGGGTTGGCACAAGCTGGGAAGTGTTTAAAGATTTATGTGGGGTATTTAAGCCAGAGATCCTTTTCCCAGCCTGGGACTAGAGACAGGTAAACAAGTATGCTACCCTTATGGTTTACCATTGGTAGTTAGAATAATATCATTAATTATCATCATCATCACCAGTTCCTTAGTCCAACCATTTGCTGGCGATAGGTACAAACAAACGATGATCTCCATTGTCCCTGATCATTTGTCTAGTCCAGTGCACCTCTCAGTGCTAGTCCCAGTTTTGTTATGGACTCATTTATGTTGTCTGTCCAGTGCACTCTATGTCTGCCTTTGTTTCTTTTTCCTTCAAATCTTGCATGTCGTGCATTGTGTAACAGTTGGTCATCTGGCATTCTTAATACATATTGAAACAAAGGGAGTCTTATCTGGATGACTTAGTCCGTCAGAGTTGTTTGAATAATTGTCTTATGTCATTGTTAAAACATACACACATACATACATGCCTACACACATGCATACATACATACACACACATATTCACATGCACACACATATTCACATACACACAAATACATACATACATAAATACATACATATATACATACATACATGCAGTAGGCACATACATACACACAAACATACATACATACATACATACACACAAACCTACATTACATGCAAAGGTACAGAAATATGCACACTGTTATACACAAGTTCCTGAGTACAATAAAATATAGTATTAAAAGTTATAACAATCAAAGCAATCACACAGCATTATATATCAACGCACCAAGCTTCGTAGAAGCAACAAAGATATCACGTTACATCGTTTCGATTCCATTACATCACATAACATTTTTAATCAAAGATTCCTATCATTCCCAGGAGAATTTCTTATCTCATTTCCACTCATTCTTCATTCCTATTACATCAGCAACCTTCCTTCGACCTGCATGGAACTTTACACAGGAGCTAAAGCAATAGCCAACAGTTGGTCAGCCGAACTGACTAACCAACCAATTAGGAAAGATCCGTCATGGACGAAGAATTTGCCTACACAGTATTACATAAGCACACATATATAGAAACTCAGTAAATACATTATATATAGGTGGGACGTATACGGTGAAAACATAAAAACATATAATTACACACTGTGCGCCTACCTGGACTATTATCCATGTCAATGGAAACAGATGTTTAATCATCAATCACTCATGGATGCCATTTGTTCTTAACGAACTCCCTGCATCAATTAGTCGAGCTAGGTGAATGATAGGTTCGTGGAAAGTGTAACATAATTTTCTAGATATGTGACACATGCATATGCACACCTACCAATGGACACACCCAAGTAGATACATCCACACATACAAATGTACATATCTGTTTAGCTGTGTGGTACATACAGCATACAATGTAAGCACAATGTATAATTACTTTACATACAAAATATACAAGCAGACATACATACATGTACATGTACATTCACATACACACAAATACATACATACATGTATACATACATACACACATGCAGTAAGCACATCCACACATACGTATATATATACATACCGGTACACATATACGTACATACAAACATACATACATAGATATAGACACGTGCTCACTGTTGTACACAATTAAGTTACTGAGTACACAACATGAAGTCTAGACTCATGAGTATCTATTAAAAAACGGGGAGTAATTCTGGCCAACAAAACCAACTCTGCAAAGGACCTGAAGGTAAGTCCATAGCCTTGGTGGCCCATAGCCTTCATGAACCATAGCCATGGTGGCCCATAGCCTTGGTTGGCCATGTCTATGTCCAGGATGTCAGCAGACTGTTCAGTTTGCCAACAGAAACCAAACAAACCTTATTGGCAATGACTCACTTTCATGACGACCATTTAAAATGCTTACTTTACCCAAAAGGCTTTCTGTGTCATCATCACGTCGTTGTGACGGTTACAGCACTTTCTAGACAAGAATGTCCACCTGCAGGACACACACTGACTGTTTGACAATACAAGACAATAGATAGACGTTTAGCTAAACAAGTGTCTGATCGGCTTGACCTCTTTGTTCCACAAGTCAGTACCGCCATGGCTCAATCCAGCTCCTTCGCCTGCATGTCTCCCTCTCTGTGGAATGGACTTCCTCCACCGGTCCGCTCCACCATCCTTTCTGGTAGTCTTTCCTCATCTTTTTCTAAACTAAAATCCTGCCTTTTCCCTTGGGTTGCTCGCACTGGGAGCGCTTCTGAAAGGCTCTTGCTGACGGAAGCACTATATAAAAGGCCAAATATAATACAATACAAAGTGTCTACTGGTAGCAGAGATGATTTTCAGGGTTGGTACCCGGTGATACTCAGCATTTCCTCGTTGACGTTTTAATAATATATTCCCTACTTAATCTTATCACTTCAACGGAAATCGAATACGCAAGCCAACAAGAGGTATCAAGTGAGTGTATACCAGTCCTTCGAATGACAGTTACCAGTTCACCCTTATCAACGACATCCCAATGACTCTACCTCTCCCACCGCACCGTTCAGCTACAACTGAACTACTACTTATTCTTCTTAAACTGTAACACTGTATACTTTAACATAGGGATGTAAAAAGTTTTTAAATGTAGGCCGGTGACAATATTTTCCAGCAATGGCGGGCCAGGGTGCCGAAGGCGCCTAAGCAAAATTGGGTAGGGGTCTGGGAGGGGCTCGGTGAACCTGTCCCCAGAATTGTTTTTGCAAAACTAAATCTTAAATGGTGTATTCTTTACCATAGTTAAATTAGGCTTATATAGTCTTAATTTTGATCTTCATTACCAGTCACGAACATCAATTAAAAACTCATCAAGCCTTAAAAATGACAAATTTGAACTTTTATTCTAAAATTGTGTAGTCTTTAGGCAAGGCTCAGGTGGGCTATAAAACATTGTCGGCAGGCCAGAAATGGTCCAGGGCTGGCTTTTTGACACCCTGCTTTAACACAAGGTAGGGCAAACGAATGGCTCATTCATTGTGCACTATTAGTCACAATATCCTCTGAGGCAACATTCTGGACTAGAACTACCTCTTGGTTCTAGTTATGGGTCACATGACCTAATTGGATTACTGGCAGTACACTGAGTACAGGCATGGCCTGTGACCTAACGGTTGCCGGTCTGAGCACCCGGTGTGAACTGTGTTCTTGCACACTAATCTGTGCCATCCACTGAGCAGGATAATTAGGTGCATACGTACCCGCAGCTGAGAAGAAGAAAATGGTGTTGGATTCTTTATGCAAATAAATAGTCACTGGTGAGATATAGGTTAGGTCATAATCAGGTGAGGGACTTTATAGGTCAGTTAGCCTAGCAAACTCAGCTATAATGAGTACAATGGCTGTACACTGTTGGTGGGAAGATGAGACGGCGATGGAGAGGACTGGCCACCCGACCTCATATGCTGAGGTTAAGAAAATGAAGTAAATAAAACTTCATACCATGGCTACCTCAGGGCTAGCTTACGGAACTGCTCTTCTTCCTTCAAGGATGAGTCCTGTGTTCTACTGGTCCTGTGTCCAGGACTTGGTTCTTCTCTACTTCTTTCTCCTCCTCCAACTCCTCTTCTTCCCCTCTCTCCTTCTCCTTCTTCTCCTCCTCCTCCCTCTCCACCTTCTCCTCCTTTTAACCTCCTCCTCCTTCTTCTTCTCCTCCTCCTCCCTCTCCACCTCTCCACCTTCCCCTCCTTCTTCTTCTCCTCCTCCTCCCTCTCCACCTTCTCCTCCTTTTTAACTTCTTCTCCTCTCCTTCTCTCTCCTCCTCCTTCTTCTTCTCCTCCTTCTCTCCTCCTCCACCTTCTCCTCCTCTCCTCCTCCTCCTCCTTCTCCTCCTCCTCCTCTCTCTTCTTCTTGTACTTCTGTTTGTGTTCTTGTTCTTGTCACAACACCAGTATAACAATTCGTAACATTCCATTACATAGAAATAACATTAACGTGTTTACTCGCAACAAGAGAGCGGTTCTAGAATTCAGTGCACCAGTTCTTTTTCTGTGTAGTTATGAAAAGTTCACATCGGATATATTACACTGTTACTCATATTTCGTAAATGTCGTGTCTCATGTCCATTGAGTTACTCATCTTGTGTTTCTGTTGTGTGGGACCCTATTGTAATCAACGCGTGAGAGAAAGTTCACGCGGATAACAACAATTAAGTGAGCAATTAAGCCAGGATCCGATAACTAGCCATCTTTGTTCCTTTTCTGTTAGAGCCGGTATCAGAATACCGGGTCACCGTAAGGTCATCATCTTCATGACCGTGGGTGGGAAACGTACCAATTGTTTGGAACTTTGGAGAAGGGTCGAGTCAGTGAAAGACAGGGAGACACACACACACACAGACAGAGAGACAGACAGAGAGAGACAAAGAGAGAGAGAGACAGAGACAGACGATGGGTAGCACAGAGATATGTAGGCAGATAAAACAAGCCTACCGTAAGGTCATTATCTTCATGACCGTGGGTGGGAAACGTACCAATTGTTTGGAACTTTGAAGAAGGGTAAAGTCAGTGAGAGAGAGGACACGGGCCAGAGAAAGAATGGTAACAATGACCTACAGGAGGAGATGAGAGACCGTTGGGAGACAGACAGACAGGAGGCAGTTAAACAGAAAGAGAGAGAGATACAGAGAGAGACAGAGAAATGCAAAGAGACAGAGAGAGATACAGAGAGATACAGGCAGACAGACAGACAGAGATAGAGACAGACAGACAGAGACTTACAGAGACAGAGATAGACAGAGAAATACAGAGACAGAGAGAGACAGAACGAGAGACAGAGAGAGAGAGAGATAGAGGTCAAAACCTGTAAATTGAGACTAAAACAGATGTGGAGACATACTGGGAAGCCAGAAAGATACGAATAAAGAAGATTGATGATGGACTGTGGCCAGTCGGTCGGTCGGTCTAGTGTGCGATATGTGGCCACTCCATGAGAAGAGATCTCACTCAGTTCTGGCACTGAAACCATTTACGTAGCCCTGGATGGAATGTTGGCACAGGCCGACTGTGAGCTAGGAGTGCCAGAGGAAAACTCCTCCGGAGCTGTACACCGGTCCAGCAGAGATAGCAAGCAATTATTACTTGGACGGATGGATGGATGGATGGATGGATGGATAAACGGACGGTCAGACTAATGGACAGATGGACAGACTGATAGACGGACGGTCTAGTGGATGGATGGATGGACTCTTTAATGGATGGATGGATGGACGGACGGACGGATGGAGGGATGGATCAATGGACTCATTGGATGGATGGATGTAGGCATGATATGGATGGATGGATGTATGTATGGATGTGTGTATTATGGATGTATGAATTGAAGGGTGGACGGATGGTTGGATAGATGTATGTATAAAATGGATAAAATGCTGTATGTATGTATGTATATATGTATGTATGTATGTATGTACGTAGGTAGGTAGGTATGGATGGATACGGATGGATGGATGGATGGATGGATGGATGGATGGATGGATGGATGGATGGATGGATGGATGGATGGATGGATGGATGGATGGATGGATAGGTGATAAGATGGATAGACGGATGGAAGGACTTATGGATGGAGGGAGGTATGTGTAGATGGATAAGTCCAGTGGGCTAGCTCAATTGCTGAGATGCGTGGGTGGGTGAATAGACATCTGGATGGCTGGTTGAATTGTTCATGGGGTGTGGGAATGGGTAGATGGGTTGTTAAATGGCTTAACACGGGAAGTCACGGCTGAAAATCAGACAGACAGACAGACAAACAGACAGACAGAAAATCGATAATTGTATCTGTGTCAGCATGACCTACTTACCGCCCAATCGGCGTAGGGCTACGTCGTCACACAACGCAGAAGCGAGACATCCCAATAGAACAAGGAGTGGCTTTAAGAGGGCCAAGCTTTCCATGATCATCATCATCCGAATGAAGAGGTTTCTTCATTTAATTCCTAACTGGTTCATCCAACAACGACGACAACAACGACGACGACGATGATGACGACGACGACTTTGAACGACTAATCCTCCACCGGTGATGACTAAATCCTTGTTCTCTGTACAACTCCGACATAGACGAACTCCGACCACTGTAAAAAGACAACAGAGCACATAGTCCGACCAAATAGACACTCTCAGGCAGACACACTGTCACGTCCAAATATCTATATATACATACATATAATCATATATTTATATGTACTTCTATAACATAAATATATTATATACATATTCGTTCACATTCCCTACGTTGGCTGTAACTATTCAGAATCAAAACCTGGCTCATCCAGCCCCTCTGTTCACGCCAGACAGACACATACCATACTGAGAGCGGCAGCCCCCTACAGCTGCCAGTCCTGGGGTTGCTGCCTACGTGGGCAGAGTACGCACGAGGCCAGACGGAGGCGCCGTCAGGCAAGGAGCCCTGTAATGAATAACAGTACCATCGCAAGCCCTTCCCTCCCTCAGTCACCCCACTCTCCCTCCCTCCGTCCCTCCCTCCGTCCTTCCTTCGTTTTGATGCGAAGCCGGATGTGCCGAGCACGTGATAACGGCAACCTTTGACCTGTTGCTATGGTGATAAAACGAATGATGACAGGCAAAAAACCGACCATCAGCGCCTTATCATTATTATACCCTTCCGTATTCCACTGGGAAATGGAAGAAGAAGACTCGCTTAATAATTTATCATTCATGTAGCTGCATTATATATTCGCTGTGCTCGCGCTACACGAATGCCGCTCAAGCAGCGTTATATATGTCACTGTGGGACTTCATCTCTACAGCATAAGCAGCGCAGAATAATATTATTTGCAGTTGACAGGATTTACATAATGAACAATAGGACTGCTTCAAGTTCCGCTAGCATTAAACGCTAACCTAAATTTTAGGCCAAGATAGACCCAGATAGGCCCAGATAGGCCCAAAGGCTTCGTAGGCGTCGCGAGCATTTTATTATGGCCTAAAAATAGCCGGAAAGGACATTTGGACTGGCAATATAATTATGTAGGCACATGCAGATTAATCCGCTTTGCTATATTGTTATCAAAATTGCTAACTTGTCGTCGTCATCATCATCGTCGTCGTCGTCGTCGTCATCATCATCATCATCATCATCATCATCATCATCATCATCATCATCATCATCATCATCATCATCATCATCATCATCATCATCATCATCATCATCATCATCATTTCGTCCGTTTATTGATAATGTATGTATGTCCGTCATTTATTTTATATATGTATGTATGTATGTATGTATGTATGTATGTATGTATGTATGTATGTATGTATGTATGTATGTATGTATGTATGTATGTATGTATGTATGTATGTATGTATTTATGTATGTATGTATGTATGTATGTATGTATGCATGTATGTATGTATGTATGTATGCATGTATATATGTATACATGTATGTACGCATGTGTGTATGTATGTAAGCATGCATGTATGCATGTATGTGTACATGTGTGTACGTAACATGCATATGTACGTGTGTATGTATGCGTGTATGTGTGTATGTACGTGTGCGTGTATGTAGCCTGTATGTAGTGTTAACCTGTGTGTGTACATGCGTTAATGTGATGCATTACATGCGTTAATGTTATGATATGTGTAGCCTACTTTGTGACGTATGTATAGGTTTGCTCTTGCATTGTTCGCTGCATCAATGCATGACCTAAAACATTCTGACGCATCAACATACAATTTATCATACATACATAAACACACACAAACACACACACATACACACACACACACTCGCTGACCCATGCATACACACACCTACACACACACCAAACGCGCATACACACATACACCTCTATATATACAAACACACACACACATGACACACATGACACACACATACACACGCACACACACCACACACAAACACAAAACACACACACACACACACACACACACACACACACACACACACACATACGAACACACATACACACACATACACATACACACACACACATACACTCTAAACACACACATGCATACACACATACATCTTACAAATACACACACACGCACATTAATCGACACATACACTGTTAACGACGAGTTAGGCAGACGGATTTGTGCTCATCATCGCAATGTTTACTCACCAATTTTACAGGGCGTTACGTTTCCCGTACATCGGACGTTACAGACGATTGTAACACGAATACAGACGATTACACGTAAATCTGGTCGGGATTTGATCCCTAGACCGAAGAGTTCCGATTCCTCCTCATACTTGCGATGAGGAATCGACGTCTTACAAGGCCAGAAGCGGCCAAATTCAGCCGGTTAACCCGATCCACAATGCTCCTTCGTCCGAATGATTCACCACTAGCCACTTCCTCTCTCTCTTCCTCTCTCTCTCTCTCTCTTCCTCTATCTCTTCCTCTCTCTCTCTGTCTTCCTCACTCCCTCCGCGTGGCTAGCTGGCTACCTCTCTTCCGTGCTGTCCGTTTGTCCGTCTGTCTGTCTCTGCCTCACTGTCTGCCTCATAATACGGCTTTTGTTTCGTTTTCTCCCAACCCCTCTGCTCCATCGGCAAACGACTAAACCTTACCGGGTCGAGTCAGAATATAACAAGCTTTAAAAACCGGTATTTCTGATAACATTAACACAAAAGACCTTACATATTTGATTAACACTAACGTTGACTCCAACATTGCTCATTGTGAAGTCAACGTTAGGCGCCCTTGTAACGGCATGGCTGTGTCACGGCGCCATATAAATTGTCACTGTTATTATTATTATTATTGCTCTACCATCTCTTGTTGTTGCTCAACCCTAAAGAATGCCTGAATTATAAACGTTAACGATTAACTGTTACGGAAGATACGAAACTATTAATGCAATCGTACCTGCACTCGATGCGATTATCCAGTTGAGCCGGGTTCGTCTGTTATCGACTGCACACTACTGGCGCCTCTGTCTGCCTATCCGTCGTCTATGTTTAGCAGCAGCCGTGGCTCCCTCCCTCTGCGTCTACAGCAGACGGCCGAGGAATATATTATGTTGACAAGCATCGTCATCGTCATCGTTCAATCGTGGTTCGTGGCTAAAGTGAGTGGAGCGCCTCTTGCGAGATTTCAGATCGCAGCAGGAGATAAGGACACCGTCCGCTAGGGGAGCCACGCGCTACTGGACCCGTATAACTGTTCTATATCCTGAAAACATGCTGATCGATAAACTTAATCTAGTTCCCAATGGCATATATGTATGTGTGGTAGCCTATATAGGCCTATGCATATACGTATTATGCGTATACAAAGTATCATAAATATTGCATATGGTACATTTCCTTAAGTCTGTTGTGTGTATGTGCGTGTGAGTGTGGGTGTGTGTGTGTAAGTGCGTACGTACGTGTGTGTGTGTGTGCGTGCGCGCGTGTGTGTTTAGGTGCGTGCGTACTTGAGTGTGTATGTGTGCATGTGTGTATGGATGTGCGTGTGTGTGTGCGTGCGAATGTGTTTGTGTGCGTGTTAGTTTGTCAAGGGTGCGGCGACTGCAGACAGAGCTATGACAGATTATAATCAGAAACGAATGATAGGATGGGATACAGGCGCGTAACTAGCATTACGCAATTACGCAGCTGCGTAAAGATTTTAACAGCTCTCAAAAACTACAAACCGTTTAGATTACTTATTGACATTGTAGATTACTATTATTCGTTGAATTTCTGTTGTGCAGACTTTGTCAGTGTGAGGTCTGCAAACATTTTCCTTCGCGGACGCTAACTCGTGACTCTGGAAATTTCGTGGCACTTCTGAAATTTCGAGCACAGACCCACAGTAGTTTAAATCATCGTAGGCTAATGTCATCTGTTCCATCCAATGCCCAGTAAATAAACTCGTTGATTCAGAATGTGTGGTCAGTAAACTCGAGACAGTATTGTCGCAGAATGTCGTGCGGGCAAGTTCTACACTAAATTGCTTGATATGAGCGCAGACATCAGTAACACAGAACAGGTATTGGTATCCTTATCAAAGTTGATGGAGAATGTGGTAAAAGAACAATTTATAGCTTTCACAAAAACTCGTGACGCCACTGGCGAAACTATTGCGACAATCGTCGAGCAGCAGCTATCTGAGGTCGGACTCGAAGAGAGCGAATGGAGGAAAGAGAGGAAGAGAGCGAAATGGAGAGTATGGAGGAAGAGAGCGAATGGAGGAAAGAGAGGAAGAGAGCCAAATGAAGGAAAGGGAGGAAGAGAACGAAACGGAGGAAAGGGAGGAAGAGAGCGAAATGGAAAGTATGGAGGAAGAGAGCGAATGGAGAAAAAGAGAGGAAGAGAGCGAAATGGAGGAAAGGGAGGAAGAGAACGAAATGGAGGAAAGGGAGGAAGAGAGCGAAATGGAGGGAAGGGAGGAAGAGAGCGAAATGGAGGAAAGGGAGGAAGAGAGCGGAATGGAGGAAGGGAGGAAGAGAGCGGAATGGAGGAAAGGCGGGAAGAGCGAAGCAGAGGAAAGTGAGGAAGAGAGCAAAATGGAGGAAAGGGAGGAAGACATTAAAATGGAGGAAAGGGAGGAAGAGAGCAAAAGGGAGGAAGAGAGCGAAATGGAGGGTATGGAGGAAGAGAGCGAAATGGAGGAAAGGGAGGAAGAGAGCGAAATGGAGGAAAGGGAGGAAGAGAGCGAAATGGAGGAAAGGGAGGAAGAGAGCGAAATGGAGGGATGGGAGGAAGAGAGCGAATGGAGGAAAGAGAAGAGAGGAAGAGAAAATGAAGGAAAGGGAGGAAGAGAGAGCGAAATGGAGAAAAGGGAGGAAGAGAGCGAAATGGAGGAAAGGGAGGAAGAGAGCGGAATGGAGTGTAGGGAGGAAGAGAGCGGAATGGAGGAAAGGCGGAAGAGAGCGAAGTAGAGGAAAGTGAGGAAGAGAGCAAAATGGAGGAAAGGGAGGAAGACATTAAAATGGAGGAAAGGGAGGAAGAGAGCGAAAAGGGAGGAAGAGAGCGAAATCGAGGGTATGGAGGAAGAGAGCGAAATGGAGGAAAGGGAGGAAGAGAGCGAAGTGGAGGAAAGGAGGAAGAGACCGAAATGGAGGAAAGGGAGGAAGAGGGCGAAATGGAGGAAAGAGAAGAAGAGAGCGAAATGGAGGGTATGGAGGAAGACAGCGAAATGGAGTAAAGGGAGGAAGAGAGCGAAATGGAAGAAAGGGAGGAAGAGAGCGAATGGAGGAAAGGGAGGAAAGAGGCGAAATGGAGGGTAGGGAGGAGGAGAGCGAAATGGAGGAAAGGGGAGGAAGAGAGCTAAATGGAGGAAAGAGGAGGAGGTGAGATTGGAGGAAAGGGAGGAGGTGCGAATGGAGTGAAATGGAGGAGGTGAAAATGGAGGAAAGGGAGGAGGTGCAAATGGAGGAAAGGGAGGAGGTGCAAATGGAGGAAAGAGAGGAGGTGAAAATGGAGGAAAGGGAGGAGGTGCAAATGGAGTGAAAGGGAGCAGGTGAAAATGGAGGAAAGGGAGGAGGTGAAAATGGAGGAAAGGGAGGAGGTGAAAATGGAGGAAAGGGAGGAGGTGAAAATGGAGGAAAGGGAGGAGGTGCAAATGGAGGAAAGAGAGGAGGTGCAAATGGAGGAAAGGGAGGAGATGCAAATGGAGGAAAGGGAGGAAGATGCAAATGGAGGAAAGGGAGGAGGTGCAAATGGAGGAAAGGGAGGAGGTGAAATGGAGGAAAGGGAGGAGGTGCAAATGGAGGAAAGGGAGGAGGTGCAAATGGAGGAAAGGGAGGAGGTGAAGATGGAGGAAAGGGAGGAGGTGCAAATGGAGGAAAGGGAGGAGGTGAAAATGGAGGAAAGGGAGGAGGTGCAAATGGAGGAAAGGGAGGAAGTGCAAATGGAGGAAAGGGAGGAGGTGCAAATGGAGGAAAGGGAGGAGGTGAAAATGGAGGAAAGGGAGGAGGTGAAAATGGAGGAAAGGGAGGAGGTGCAAATGGAGGAAAGGGAGGAGGTGAAAATGGAGGAAAGGAGGAGGTGCAAATGGAGGAAAGGGAGGAGGTGAAAAATGGAGGAAAGGGAGGAGGTGAAAATGGAGGAAAGGGAGGAGGTGAAAATGGAGGAAAGGGAGGAGGTGCAAATGGAGGAAAGGGAGGAGGTGAAAATGGAGGAAAGGGAGGAGGTGAAAATGGAGGAAAGGGAGGAGGTGAAAATGGAGGAAAGGGAGGAGGTGCAAATGGAGGGTAAAGAGGAAGGGAGAATCAATCTATGTGAAATCGTCAACTGTTTGAAGTGCTTTGTAAGTTACCGTGTCTCAGATTTGACCGTAATTTTTGCTATTTTTTTGTTTGATAATCATGCTTGTACATCACATTGAAATTGTCAGAAGCCATGTATCTGCATTGGATCATCATCATCATCATCATCACCACGACCACCTTCATCAGTTTCTTTCGCCAGCCATTTGGCGGCGATGGTTACGAATAAATTATCTCCATTTCCTCGGTCATTTGTCAAGTCCATTGTTTCCCTTAGCGTCGAAGTGATGTTTATCAGAGCGCCTCTGATTGGGTATTACTAAGAGAGGCGCTTTATAAATTCCTAAATACAATAGAAACAATACAATACAATACAATTTATATGGTTTAAACAGCGTTGTCTGGGTCTGCCTTAGAGTCTTTTTCTTTCGAATCTTGCATGTAGTGCAGTGTGTGGTATTCAGACCCCTCCCCTCAGAGAGGTTGGAATCTGCGTAATTTTGGGGAAGCTCTGGATACGCCACTGATGGGATATGATGGGATGGGAAGGAATGAGCTGGGATTGGATTGGATGCGATAGGATAGAAAGGGATGGAATTGGATGGAATTGGATGTGATGTGGTGGAGTGTGATGTTGTGGAATGGCATAGGATCAGGAATCGGTTGGGACAAGAATGCACCGGAACGGCGTTTCGGTTCTTTTTTGACGACCGCAACGCCGTATCGGTTCTTTCTTTGATTAGCATGGCGCCTGAAGCCGACGTTTCAGTTCTTTTTGTCTAAAACGGGATTACTGGGTAGGATGCAATAGGATAGGATGGGATATGAGGAGAGGGGACGATGTGGGATGGGATCAGGGGCGGAGACTTAGGGGGACAGCGGGGGTCCCCCCAGAAACTTGAGGTGGGGGGGACGGAGCTGCTTATATCCCCCCAATATTTATGAAATATTTCATGAATATATTAATAATAGCTAATGAGTGACAGCTGGTTCTTATCAGCACTCAAATAATAGAGCAATTTTGTTCAGATGATAGCTTAAAAGCTACCATTACACTGTGGGAATTCAAAAATGTAAATAGGGGAGGGGGCACATCCCTCCCCAAACCCCTCCCCCAAACTCAAACACGAATCAAACTACATGTAAGCTACGAGTGACAGCTGGTTCTTATCAGCACTCAAATAATAGAGCAATTTTGTTCCGATGACAGCTTAAAATGCTACCATTACAGTGTGGAAATTTTAAAAAAATTAAGTAGGGAGAGGCACATCCCCCTCCCCAAACCCCTCCCCCAAACTCAAACACGACTCAAACTACATGTAAGCTACGAGTGACAGCTGTTTCCTATCAGCACTCAAATTATAGAGCAATTTTTTTCAGATGACTGCGTAAAATGCTACCATTACAGTGTGGAAATTCAAAAATTTTTAAATAGGGGAGGGCACATTCCCCTCCCCAAACCTCTCCCCAAACCCCTCCCTGCTCGGCGCTTCGCACCTCGCCGATCGTCTTTCGGCCGATCCGCCGGTCCCCCCCCCAAACCCAAGACCAAGTCTCCGCCTATGGATGGGATATAGGATACGATGGGATAAGATGTGCTGGAATGGTATGGAATGGAATGGAAATGGGAATGGCATGTAATGAGTTTGGGGTAACCGGAATGGTATAAGATAGGATCGGATAAAATGAGATGAGACTGGACGAGATGAGATCAGTTCAAATCAGTTCAAGAGGATATTTTGCAGAACAGAACCGCGAATATAGGACGCGATAGACCTTCCAGTCAGTGTGATTCTCCGTACAGATTTTATTTTAGTTATAGTTACAGTTAAAGTTAATGGTTTTTATTTTAGTTATAGTTATAGTTATAGTTAGTATTATTTTTTAGTTATAGTCATAGTTAATGGAATTTTATTTTTAGTTAATTTTAGTTACTACTTAGTTACAATAATTAAGACTATAAGCAAAATTGTGCGTATTAACACGCTGTTTCACAATTTGCTCAGAGCTTTGAAAGCCTTTGAAGCATGGATGCATTCAGCTTCATGAATACACGAGTTTCCAAAGTAACTGACAAATTGTATAATACAAATATCGCATTTTTCGTTCTCGTTTATTTCGATTCGTCCATATTGCACTTCCTATTTTTATTTTTTGCATTAACGAAAATAAAGATGAATTTTCGTTAGTGTTATTTTCGTTATAGTTATAGTTATAGTTAATGACATTTTTTAGTTATAGTTATAGTTATCGTTAACGAAATCATTTTATTTTCGTTAACGAACATTTTCGTTATCGTTATCGTTAACGAGAATCACACTGAAGTTGGCACGTAAATAACTCTCAGCTTTCGTTCATAAACTGCTAACAAGAGCAGCGTGCCTAACCTAGAACTGTTGCAACATGTGTACGCTCCATTCCGTCGTATACGGTTTGCCATGTTGTCCATCCAAACTCAGCTGATATAGTGTCATTTGGTTGGACCACTGTGTCTGGGGACTTCTATCCAATTTGTTAGGAAAAATATGATGCCATTAGGCCCTACTTGAGGTTGCATCGCTGGGTATAGGCTTAAAGGCTATGCTGCCATCTATGGTGTATATTTATAGATGTGTGCGATGGTGTAGTGGTTATCGTACTGGACTGTCAACAGAGAGATAGGGGTTCACATCTTTGCATGAAAGTTGCATCGAGATTTCTACTCCACTTGTGGCCCCAGCCATCTTTTTACGTACATATACACCCGTACACTCACAAACACACACACACATACACACACACAAGTACGCACACGTACACACACACACACACGTACACACACGTACACACACGTACACGTACACACACACACACACACACGTACACACATACACACACATACACACACACCAACACACACATACATACACATATACACACACATACACATATACACACACGATACATAATACACGATACAATTGGCAGAAAACATTCACCAGGTGGCGCAACTGTAGCGGTCTCGAATCTCTCAGTGCCACAGACAAGAACGAAGCCGTTACAGTTGCGCCACCTGGTGAATGTTTTTCTGCCAATTGTATAGAGTTTAATGTATTGTGTGTTTGTATAAACTTTACAACGGCGAAAACTATATGCAACCAAGGATGTCCGCCTACGGTAAAGTAATGTACGTCTCCGACGTTTGTCATCGCCACGCAAAAGCCACGACTGGAAGACGCGCTTAGTCACCAGCGCAAAACAAGCTCTACAGCGCTAAGTAGCAACCTCTCGAAACTAGACTACCTGTGGTTGTGCCAGTACCAAGCCTGAAGGTAGGCTACAGTACCAGTATCCATAGAAGAAGAAGAAGAATGCGAAGAAGAAGAGGAATGCGAATAATGCGAATAATGCGAAGAAAAAGAAGAATGCAAACGAAAATGCAAACGAGAATGCAAACGAGAATGCGAAGTAGAAGATGCTCATATACCGAGGCTAAGAAAATGAAGACGCCTATAGGCCTACTTCATACTATGGCTGCCTCAGGGATAGCTTAAGGGTATTGTTTCCGTTAAAGTCCAAAAAGAGGACATACTTGCGTCCTGACTTAAAATTTTGGACGTAGCTCATTTCTAACGGTGATCACACCGGACATTATATGACATAACAGAATGCACAATCACAAACTGTAGTACCAATATTCAAGACAGCATTTTCGAGTTCCGACGAAAGACAAGAAACAATAGTACTAGTAGGCCTACTAATGCATAAACAAACAGAAAAATTTAATTAAGTCAGTCATTAAATCGGCAGACCAGTCCACAAAACGATGAAATAATATCTCACTGGCCTTAGTACTTGGCGCGTATACGTCCAACGATAAACAAATGTTAATGAACGTATGCAACTCATCATTGGAGTTTTACTTACGCCTAGCCCGGAAAATATGGACGTTTTTGACATACTTTTCGGACGTAAAAACGGTCATTTGGGCGTTAACGGAAACACTGCTTAAGGGACTTTCTGCTTCTTCTTCTTCTATGAAGCATTCGAGGTCGGCAGAGCTGAATCCGATGCGTGAGACTGTTATAGATGCAAGCGATTTGTCCACAATCGATACACGGATTCTGCTCAGCAGGCTCAGAGTAAAAATCGTTGGATTACATACCCAGCTCATGAAAATAATGATTTTACCCTGTGTTTTTGTTGTCGGGGTTGGTGGTTCAGTACCCTAGCTCTTCTTCTAACCCCTTCGGCTAAGTAACTGAAAAGATTAGAGGGCGTGACGGAAAACTAAAATAGCTCATGAGACGTCAGCTGTTTCATGTACAACATATTGAACAACATTATTATATAGGACGAATAAACTTTTGTCCCTCGAGTATTATAAACGGGTCCCAAGAGCAAGCTCCCGACCAACTTAGACTTTAAGATCCTCTCTCTCTCTCTCTCTCTCTCTCTCTCTCTCTCTCTCTCTCTCTCTCTCTCTCTCTCTCTCTCTCTCTCTCTCTCTGTCTCTCTCTCTCTGTCTCTCTCTCTCTCTCTCTCTCTCTGTCTCTCTGTCTCTCTCTGTCTCTGTCTGTCTGTCTGTCTGTCTGTCTGTCTGTCTGTCTGTCTCTCTCTCTCTCTCTCTCTCAACTTGTTTCAACCCCAACTGCTTGTTGACAACAGTACTGAAACACTGACCTTACGTAGCCTACGTATATGGCCCATGGGTTTAAGAAAACGCACATGGACGCCGGTCACTCATAGATCTATCTGGTCATCACGGGTCAGTGCCAACTCCCAACGCAAACACTGTTCGCTTTCTCGGAACCCGACTCGATCGAAAACACGCTAGACGATCCTCCTCTCGTCTGTTTATCTGTGACAACATCTGCCAAACACAGATGAAGCCTTGCATTTCTTTGGCCAGTATACTGTCACTATAGGCCATACCATCTTCAGCTGTCGACGGGAATCCATTGGTTGGTTCTACGTGTGTGCGTGCACTGGGTACGCCACTGCATGGTGACTCGTTCAGCTTACTGTACATTGTTTGTTAAGTGATGTAATATATTCGTTCGTAATAACATTTAACATCATATAGACTTGCGCAGAGAGCGCCTCTGGGTAGATATCTTTAAGGGGCGCTATATAAATGTTCAATTACATTACGTTACATTACACTAGGTGTCAATTATTAGCGGACATTTTTTGGATAATCTTTCAGCAACAATCCTCTTTCCGGATTTATTTAACCTACTGATGTCAAACTATAAAATAGAAACATCTTATTCTGGGTGCTTTGGTGATAGATTGCTCATGCATTTGCCTACACTACGGTACACAACCGTCGGTGAATCAGTTGTTGTGTGTAGTCAATGAGATATATTATAAGCGCTAGAGACCGTATGACGTATGTTTCCTTCAGGTCGCAGTGAAGTCACAATCGCTAAGCGACCTTGACCCAGAAGCTAGGCATTCTAAATATAGATAGCGACGTTTACTTTTGTGTAGACTATCACAGCCAAGTTGTACTGTGAAATGAAGCTTGCATGACGTCAGCCAGCGCTCATTAACATAATTGGTGACGTGTCCACGCAGTACACGTCGATGATGACGTCGATTTCTCGATTATGACGTCAGCCAACGCTCATTTTGCCTAGCTTAAGGGCGAAGGCCGTTTTGAATCGGCAGCCTCAAACATAGATGGTAAATGTTCGCTCTAGTGATATATTTATATATTATACATCTCTATGTGTGTAGTAGTAATAGCAGGTGATATGGTGGTGGTAGTGGTGGTAGGAGCAGTACCAGTAGTAGTGAGCTTTTAGTGGTTATCACGGGGACCGATAGGTAAATGGTAACATTTAACATAAAGGGGGTCAGCGGGAATCGATCCAGATCAGGGGTGCAAAAAACCAAACTCTTTTCAAATGAAAAGTTGGTTTTTTGGTTTTATTTGTTTTTTTGTTTTTTGTTTTTGAGATTTGTCTATTTCGGATCATAAAACTCATAAAAATGGCATAATACCGCTCAAATTAATCAGATGCATATAAATGAAATTAACTTGAACAGAATGTCATAAAACGAAGTTAACAAAGACCATACAACAATTGCCAAGAGAGTTGAAGAGAGAACATTTGTTGGCATTTATAATTTTGAAAATTGTAAAAAAAAACAAAAACCAAAATTTGAGTTTTTTGTTTTTGTTTTTTTTAAAAGCCAAAAAACAAAAACCAAAAAACCAAGCCTTTAACAGCCCTGATCCAGATACCTCTAAAGGTTGGCTCAGCCTTCCATTCGAAAGATGGCGTTGGTAAAATGAGCAGTAGGACGAATATTAAACTCGTCAACATGATCAACATCTGCTTAAACACCTCTAAATCGTAGTTTGCTGGTGCTATATGAAAGTAAATTTCGTTCATTCACTGTATCCTCCTGCAGGCTGCAGCTGTAGCCTTTACATGTTATAGAAAGGACACTTATTGTAGTGTGTTATTAATAGCAACAGAAAATAGAAAACGCTAAGCAAATACGGTATAGCTAAACACCCAAAATCACGGCTATTATGTTGCTCTGTTCAGATGCGATTTTGTTTCGGACGCCATTGATTATCGTAATGTTTGTGCAATTGCTTCCAGTTAAAGTTTTATATTGAACCATTGAATTTAATAATACAATTTCTATCGCGTAGTAGGCCCTACTTACCACTAAAAGCTAATTTTGTGCCCCTTTACAGTGGAGGCGCCAGGATTTCAGGTTTGGAGGGGCTAAAGCTCCAAGCCCTTCCCTTTTGTCCCCTTCTCCCTCTGATTTGCAGTGATTTCCCACTTTTGAGGGTGCTGAGCCGCAGTTAGGGGGGCTAAGCCCCTATTCTCCCTGGCGCCGCCACTGCCCCTTTAAGCTGCGTCCGGAGGCGATTGCACCTCTGGCCCTTTCGTTGCGCCACTAGTGTCTTTGTTTGTATGTATACCTGCTTCTTAGTCTCTCTTTCTGTCTGTCTGTTTGTCTGTCTGTCTCTGTCTCTCTCACCGTCTCTGTCACACTGCACTGTCTGTCTATCTGTTTTTCTGTCTCTGTCTGTGTTTCTGTCTGTGTGTCTCTTTCTATGTCGTATTCCTCTAGCAAAGTCTTGTTATCCCTCACGAGCAGTAAGACAGTTTATAACTGAAACAGACAAACAGAGTGATATTTCAAGATTTTTATTCCATGGGTGCCCCTAATAGCGAACGCGTCCATAAAATGGGTAAGTCATCTGTCCATTGTCGGTGGGGAGATCAGACCGTGAGGGAGAGGAACCGGCCGTCTGCCCTCATTTGCCGAAGCTAAGAAATGAAGTAACTGACACCAGTGGCGTAAATCATGGGGGAACAGAGGGGACTGTCCCCCTAAAGTTTTGACTAAGGCCTATCTGTCCGCCCCCAAAACATGCAAAAATCTGGCCCCGTAAAGTCTGCCCCCAAGTTATGTACAGATTTTCGCCTCTGACTGACACCAAGGCTGCCTAAGTCAATGCACTTCCTCTCTTCTTACACAAAGTGATAATTATCTGATGGTAGGAAATACCAATGTCCACCATAATAATGGACAATGTCTCTTTATAGCATTAGGGCAAGCCATTATCGACTGACAGCTCTTTGACAGTACTTTGCCGTTGAGAGCAGCAACAGTGAACATAATTATGCCAAAGCTGGTCTGGTAAACTGACAGACAGGCTATATTCCATAAAAAAATTAAAAATGGTTCGCCATTACAAGATAATGAGAATATCTCACAGCCAACTCTGGATGAGAATCCATTGGTTGCTCTGTGTTTGTGCGCCGGTGTCACGAAATAGAGTATCCCCATACATGAGTATCCCCTTAGCGAAATGGAGTATTCGGTTTAGTTTGCATTTTTGGCGGTTTCAAAGTGTATTCACTCGTGCTGTTTGGATTTATTGTACACATAAAATATTTTAAGTTGCGTATTTTTAGTTTGTACGTCGACCTGAAATCAATTTACTTCGTTTTTGGTGATTTTACTGGATTTTCGTCGAGGCTATCGTGATACGTATGACGATGGGAGATAGAATGGTTTATCCCCGGATACTCTAAACCGGTTTATTCCATCCGGGGGATAAAAATTCATACATCCTCAGATAGTCTTAGGACGGATACTCTATTTCGTGATACCGGAGCTCTCCTCCAGTAGCGTAACGAAGGGTTTCAGCGCCCAGGAGCAAGATTTGATGACTGCGCCCATTTTAAATTGTCTAGTTGACTTTTAATCGTTCTTGTCATAGGACTGTGTACCACTGAAAGCTAATTTTGCCCCCCCCCCGTGCTGCGCCCGGGGGTGGTTGACCCCTATACCCCCTTCGTTACGTCACTGCTCTCCTCTGTTGCTTTCTTACAGCTATCTGAGCATATATATATATATAGAGAGAGAGAGAGAGAGAGAGAGAGAGAGAGAGAGAGAGAGAGAGAGAGAGAGAGAGAGAGAGAGAGAGAGAGAGAGAGAGAGAGAGAGAGAGAGAGAGAGAGAGAGAGAGAGAGAGAGAGAGAGAGAGAGAGAGAGAGAGAGAGAGAGAGAGAGAGAGAGACGGCGCCATTGTAATTATTTAACAGTCACAAAGGGAAACGGTGCGAGATTTGTTACCCCACACTTTCTACACCACAGTTAAGCCCCTGTCCATTCGTGTTAGACTCATGGCGGTAATTTGTTCGCAGTGTCACGTTTCAACAATCAACAGTGAAGAAGACGCAGACCAGAAGGTTCGGAAGTGAAAGAACCAGGCTGAAACGATCCTATTACGTCACTAAAGACGTCATTAAGCAGGGATATTGCTATGTAACCCTCTTGTAGGCCTATATACATGTATGTAGAGTCTTTGCTGCTGCCAGCTACGTTTTATGTTCTGTAATAGACTTATTATTGCCCGTTGGATGTAACGGATCCGGCTATTTTCGCATTTGCTGAATTAATTGAACGAATTTTCTTTCGCATCTCAAAGGAGTTATTCACTTTCAACAAAATGAGACAGAATAATTAGTTTCAGACTTGGCGAAAACAACCTGGAGGAAAACAAAAGTTGCTCCGCGGGCGACAGAAGTCGGCCTAAAAACAGGAAATTTTACAGCAAGCATGAATTGCTGCCCGCAATAATGCAGATTCTGAAGAGTTTATGAACAGTCCACACTTCACAGCTGTAGATAATGGAGCGCAAGTTACAAGGAATCCTGGATTAAGAGCGAACTATAATAGGCCTAATTATCAGTGGCGTACCGTAGGGGGGAGGGGGCGAGTCGCCCCGGGCGGCACTTGAGCAGGGGCGGCAAAATAGGGTTGAATAAAAATAAAAGGAGTGAATGCAGAAATAATTGAGGAAGTAATAAAAGTAGACAAAGAAGGATGGAAAGGAAGAAAAATAATAGCATACAGTGGCGTAATGATGGGCGGGGGGGGGCCCCGGGCGCAGGACAGGGCGGCTTCTGAGACAATTATAGTATAATAGTAGTAGATGAGGCAAAAAAGGTCATCAGAAATTTTGGCGGAAGTAATAAAGAAAATAAGAAAATTTTCCGGAAATTTCCTAAATTAAGTGCAAAGAGCAGCATTTTGGGCCGGCGCCCCGGGCGGCATTTAAGCTCCGTACGCCACTGCTAATTATGTTCAAGTAAATATTGCTTTACCCTTGTTTATAGCGAGCTATATAATATTATATGGTACGCTCATACCTATAGATATGTATGTTCTTGTGATTTTTGACTGGTTTTTCTTCAACCTGCAATGGAATGATTGTGCAGTGGCGAATATATATATATATATGAAAAGGCGCTATATATTACTATTAGATTAGGTATTCATTTCATTTCCATTCATTTCAGAGCTTTATATAGCGCCCATTCCAGAATATCTACACTGGAGCACTACCGACCCCACCCCGGCTAAAGAAAACGGGCTTGAGGTTAAAGTAAAACGTGACCGCATGGGCTCTGGAGACTAGGCTTGGTGCCACAGGTATGCACATAGTCTATGTGTATGTACATGTATGTATGTGTGCATGCATGCATGTGTCTATGCATGTATGTATGTAGTTAGGTATTGATAAAACGTAGAACACATTGTTGGATAGAAGCTAATGATCATCACAGGTACACAAAAAATAACATAAGAAGAGTTTTAAGTGGTTCAGAAGACTTTTAGTCTGTATTAGAACCACTGTCAACTTTCTATTTTCAATAAACGAAATTATATACTGCAAATTAGCCTGTAACGCATAATAATAATAATATTATCCCTTTCTCCGTAGCTTCCTCTTAAATGCCTTGACAGTGTCCACTGAGACAGTACAACTATATATCCAAGCCATTCCACAAGTCTATAACTCTTGCGCTGAAGAATTTCTGCCCTAATATTACTTACAGGGCTGCCGATAGAAATTCCGGGCCCCTAGGCAGAGCAGTCACGGGCCCCTAACTATCCTTAGACTTTATGAGAAATTTTTTTAAAAACAAACTGAAATAATAATAGTGCGGGTACAACCCTTGAAAATTATATTTATAGGCCTATGCAACTATAATTGTAGTTAAGTGTCCGTAATATTATATTTTAAAAGGCATAAATCATAAACTTTGTACAACTGATTATAATATTTTTCATATTAAAGTTGATTGTTGGGCCCAGCCCGGCCCCTAAAAGTCGTCGGGCCCTGGGTTTTTGCCCCCCATAATCCCTCTCGGCGGGCCTGATTATTTATACTTGATTTCGAAAATCTTGCACATTGCGCACATCAAGGTACAATGTGAACAGTTCAGCTATGGTTCATACTGAGGCAAAATGGCACAAAGTGAGAGAAGTATACAAAGAGGTATAGAGATAGAATATATAAGACCATTGTGGTGTTGAGATGGAGAACTGTTTAGACTTCTTTCGTAGCTGTTGAGCATCCGTCGTACACACAAAGAGACCGCATATATTTATGAAGATTGGCCATCCAGTTGAGTTGAACAAATGATTCAGAGCCATTGACGGTATCACCAGAAGTAGGTTATTGTCACAGAAGGCATATACTCTCCCTCCAGGTCTCGATGCCCAATGCAGCTGTTGACTCGTGAAAATGAGACACGAAGGAAATAAAAATAAAAAGCAGGTGACCCAGCCGATGAGTTGCGTGACTGAACACTAAAAGACGGATGTCATTGACCTACATATCTTTCTCGGCTTGACCTCCCAGGATTCTGACCTGGCATCGCAACGGACAAAGCAGCCTGGCTACTGTGTACTTGATTTGATATAGCGCCAGTAAATAAACTGGTTTCCCTGACGCGGCTTTTTGCGGGCGCTGAGAAATTTCGAAGATTTACATTTACATTTATATTTCCAAGTTGTATATATAGGCTGTTAAACTGAAGTTATAACACTGAGGTCCAAACAGATCTTAAACGTAAGAACTAGAAGAACACCGTTTTGAATAAAATCAAGAATAAATTCTGCTTGACTTGTGTTAAACTCTGGCAAATTCCATCTGTCACACATACGGCTGCAATTACCAGGCAATTGACGCCTATAGACATGTAAGCCACGTTCTAGCCACGTTAACATGTGTGTTTTAGCAGACACGCTATTTGCTATTTTTCTGAAAGTGTTGTCGAGCGTTGGGACATTGAAAATTGCAGAGGCAAATGAACTCATTAAATTGCAAGAAAGGGAGATTCTCGAGGCAATAGACTCCTTGGCAGGCTGTAAAAGTAGCGAATGGATCCATTGAAATTGTCACGAGCGGTATATATAGGCCTATATATATATATATATATATATATATATATATATATATATATATATATATAGACATACATACCCCTCAGGTCTTCGTGACGATTGCAGCCGACACAAACACGGACGAACACACTGACGAAGAGACAACCGATGTGTCGCGTGATTGTACAATAAAACGGAAGAAAACAGACCTGCATCTCTTCCATAAAAAAACAGGCGCGTGTAGTCAGTGGCGTATTTAGAAACCTGTAAGTATACATTAATGTAATCGTAATCGTAATCGTAATCTCAAACTTCTAAACAGCGCCACTCGAAAGCCAAGCGCAGGGCACCAGCTTATTCACGAGCGCTGCGTCTAGTCAAAAGGGTTATCCGAGAGAGTAGTCCGAAGGAGGTCCGAGTCCGGTTTCCAGAGGATCAGAGGGGTCAGAGTAGCTGCTAAGGTGGGTGTCGTTTACGTCGAGAGTTGGAAGGTAGATGATCGGTTGAGTCGGGGTAAGAGTTCTTGAAGAGGAGATACTTTAGTTTTGAGTGGAAAGCCTTGGCAGTGATGGATAGAGTAGCCTGATGCGGATGATGGCAAATTAGGCCTATGTGTGTGCATGCATGCACTATGCATTCTATGTCGGCCCTATCAGCCTATCTGTATGTAATTGTAATTGTAGCTGCTTAGTTATATAGCTCCTTTTCACGAACACTCAAAGGGAGATTCTCGAGGCAATAGATTCCTTCGCAGGCTGTAAAAATAGCGAACGGATCCATTGAAATTGTCACGAACGGTATAGACATACATCCCCTCAGGTCTTTGTAAAAAGAGCCAGACAGGTCCCGCGGCAGAGGTGTATGTTGATGATATAAAGGTATTTTGCCATATAAAGATTGCTGAACTGGAGAAATAGCTCATGCATGTGTCACGATATGTGTGTATGTAAGCTTATAGCAGTTCTTCGCAGTCGAGGAACAGCCAGGAACAGACACTCAATGATCTTCGTTTATTATCGATCTAATTGTCAAACCGCATCCAGATACAAGTAGTCACAGAATGGAAAAAATAAAAGGCAGAATCTGGGCCTTAATAATAATTGTTTATGGGACCCGTCAGTTGCGCCCAAAGGGGTTGCTGAGTGATTTCTGTAATAGGGCACGAGGTATAAACTTCTTATTGCCCTCAGGTGGTAGGTAATTCAAAGTCCGAAGGTCGAGGGCAGAGACAATATCGATGCTGGGCGGAAACAGGCTCCGTAGCACATGGGAGACATTCCAGCAAACGGCTCACAGCAGCCGCTCAACATACACATACATAGGCCTACACTCATACGTAAATGTATGCATAGATACATCCTGTTTCAGAGTAAAACTTTCTATATGACTGTGGATGTTAAAAAGTTTTTAAAAATAATGATGATGATTATAATGATGACAGTATTAATAATGATTGTGATGATGATGATGATGATGATGATGATGATGATGATGATGATGATAACAATAGTAATTAGGCCCCACAGAAATTTGCGCCAAGAAATTGAAAAATTTGCGCGGCAAAAACGGTAATTTTGCGCGCATTTTGCGCAAAGTAAAAAGTGGTATAAGTACGTTATTTCTTGCATGAATCAGTGTGCCAAAGTATTTAACAGTGTTTTCGTTATTTAGTGTATAGTTTGGCTTCCTAAAAATTATTGATGCTTGCAGAATTTTTACACTGACTGACGAGTTTCTTGTATGGTCAGTCACCAGGATGGTTGCCCTTCATCTTCGTATGTAACATCTATGAATTCATGTGCTCGATAACGAGCCGACACATTGTGATTGACACTATGCGAAGGGTCACGCACGCTGTTGCGTGACTGTTTTTGGCACACACTGTCTAACGAATTTTGTAGCAGTAAAGTTTTAGAATTTTTGAGACTACGAGTCTGTGCATTAAAAACAGAAACATATTCCTTAACTACTAATTCCTCTATAACTTCAATAATATAGTACCATTCCGTGGTTTTTTCAATTGTCGCTCGACCATCGATATCTATATTTAGATCGACGCTGTGGTTGCTATGTTGAATTTACTACGCATCGCAGTGGATTTTAGTCATTTAAAGTCCAATTGCGCGAATTACGAACACAAATTACGAATCAGATGAAGAAAACAGCGATTTATTCTGGTATTTTGCGCGAAAATTGCGTACATTGCTAATAAGCTGGATTTTTGCGCGAAAATTGCGCGGCGTAGAAACGCGAATTTCTGGAGGGCCTAAGTAATAGACTAATAGTAATAATAATGATAATACCTAGAAACATAATACATGCATAAATACATACACATATAAATACATATTTATATACATACAAACATACATCGTACATACATGTATGCATACATATATACATGCAAACTTACGTACATATATATACATACATACATACATACATATATACACAAATTTATATATATGTACATTCATATATACAAACATACATGCATGCACCATACAAACATGCATATATGCAAACATACATACATACATACACATACATACTGTACATACATGCAAACATACATACATACATACATACATACATACATACATACATACATACATACATACATACACACACAAGGTGGAATAAACCAAATCTCCAGTTATGGGATGATGTCAGTTTTCATGGCCGTGCTAACTCCAAATACGCCCACGGATATAATGCCGAAATGGCGCAAAGTTTCTCCTATTGCGTCTTTATGACTCGTGTATACCTTTTGAAGGGAACACCGTCTCACAGTACATACAGTCGGTGATGATGATGACAAGGCAGCAATGAAAGTGACACTTTGTCTCCACTGTTATTCGGCTGAGACACGACGTGGCTGAGAAGAGCTATATGTGTCACTCGACCACCGGAATATGATGGGGCTGATGGGCCTTATAGTCTCTCAGATCGGATTCACTTAGAGCAGAGGCGCGAAAAGGCAGACGAAGATTCCCGGAACAGGCGCCCCTATAATTATGCCGATATATTTCTATCAAGCAAAACATTGCATAGACTCCATGTGCATATATATATATATATTTATTAGGGTGTTTCTAAAGAATGAAAGTTTTAGAAAGTTATTCTCCAACCCATCATTGCGTGATACTAGATGGAAAGAGTACCTAGCAAAAATTTTAGCATGATAAAATAATATTTAGGAGTTGCACAAACCAATCAAAGTTTGTTATAATAGCGTTCCAGTAAAATCGTCAAGTGAAATAGTAAATACTAAACAGCAAACACACTAAATAGTAAGCACGCATGAAAAATGTAAACTGCAGTGTATACTATAGTGGTAGAGTAGCAGTGCAAAGTACGTAAAATAGTCATTCAGTACAATAATTAAAACACCATAGACTGACTAGAGCTACAGTGTAGCAATGTAACAATGTAGCATCTACTGAATGCAATGAACGGCGAACGCTATACAAAACATTATGCCCTCTATTTAAAGTAAAAATTCAGTTACCACAAATCCATCAATAGCTCATGTTGCCGGTTTCTCTGGAGTCATTGATAGTTGCTCCCATTACTGGCACACTGAACTTGCTTCTAGTGCCCTTAACTACTTTCATATGAGGCATTGAATTCTTGAATCAAGGCAACTCCCGTTCTGCAAGATCGTTCACAACCTTCAAAGAGGTGGCAACCATTTGTTCTTTAAATATGATTCTAGGAGTAGCCATTCGATGGAGTCAATTTGCAAGAATTCCTCACCCAGGATCTTATATAACGCCGTGTACATGACGTAGTCATGTAGTACCTTTGTTTCTGGATTGACGAATAGTGGAATCCGTTTTGGAGGTTCATCGTACCACTCAGTATCTCTTAGAGCCATGACCAGTAATTTATTCTCTTCCACCGAGACATTATCGTTGAAGAATCCAAATCCTATCAGTAGCTCACACAGGTATCATAATTATTTGGCGACCAAATGCTGTGGTGGCAGCTTCTGCGACCTCCATGACTGTCAAGGTATGCCGGCAGACTACAAAGCAAGGGGGAGATAAGTTCTTGGAGCAGCTGCAGATGATGGGCTCTGGACCCAGTATTTGACATACACATTACACAGCAGCCAATAAGAGACAGACCTCACTGAGATGCTTCCTTATTTGTTCGCGATATTATGGACCACACGACTTCCGGGATTCGGAGGACCCTAGATGCAATGGTTCATACTGTTTGCGGAATAGCCACAGTATCATGGAATTAATGGTTCTGGCTATCCAGCGGGCGCGGTGAATAATTATTCTTGCTGGATATCATAAATGGATTCCACTGTGAGACGTTCCATTAAAGAAAGCAATCGACAACTCCAGCAGTTCGCGGTAGTCATCTGGCACTTGGAATGTTTCCAGCTGTGCTACTCCAAACTCTATGACACTGTTTTCCATGGAGCGATAATGGATGTCATACTCTTCATCGTCAAGGGCTGTGGATAAACCTCCGGGATGAATGAAAAAGAAGCATGATATATTCGCTGCTAGAAATTTTTTTTATGGCCAAACAGTTTTATTGCAGGAGACTTTGAGACATAATAGATGCAAATCATCCTCTCCAGCATGATCTCTTAGACGTGGTGCGGTGTGTTAAATGTTGGAACTCGGATCATGCTGGATCTGTCCGGATGAAGCCATTGCAGAAATTACTTGAGCAGCCTTCCTTTTCCCTTCCTTTTATCCGATCTAGTACAGCATCCACTTCAGGAGTGATCACATTCACCGTGCCTATACAGTATATCACTCTCGGCTCTGAAGTTCGCGGATCTTCCTCAGGATCAGGTGACAAGGTAAAACTGTTGCTGTCCGACAATTATCCATCACAATAATCATCACCTTCCTGAATATCAGCTCTGGTGGTATTGATGATGTCACAAAGTTCTGCGTGTGAATGATTTGCTGCAGTTGTTTTAAGCCTCAACACTCATTTTTTTCTTAAGTGTGAGGTTTCTATCTACTGCGGCTATCGTTCCTCTCCGACCATTTTCTCGTTGCGCCTCCAAAAACAAATGCTCTTGCTCAATTTTTATTACGGAGCACTGTTAAACTAATCATCCAGATGGTCTTGAAACATTTGCTGACTTGCAAAAACTTTTCCAGTGCATAATTTAAGAATAATTGGTTAAAAACGAAAAGAAATCACTTTTACAGAATTTCAACTGCATGGTTTGTGCAAGTCCTAAATATTGTTCAATCTTCAAAATATTTTGGCCATAGAGTCCCAATATAAGCCATCACCAAATGGTTGGTTGGATGATTAGAAAAAATATACATGAAAATTCTCCATTAGGGATGGAAACACCCTAATAGTTATATATAATATGTATAGGTGCTAAAATCGCAGTTACAGTGTAAACTTTTCGCTGGCTTCATTATCCATGGCTGCCTTTCAACTCTCATATAGCTTCAGAGACAGCTCTTCTTTTCTGCTTCTTCTTCATCTTTTTCTCCATTTTCTTCTTCTCTTTAAATATGTATGAATATATTTATGCAAACAGCGAATGATGTACATGAATGTATGTATATATATATATATATACACATACTATGCGCTCCATATATATATATATATATATATATATATGGAGTGCCTCTGAATGGGAAATCTGGTAGGGGCGCTATAACAAGTGTATACAATACAATACAATACAATATATATATATATATATTATGTATATATTTATATGTATGTATTTGTATATGTATATATAATTTATGTATATGTATTTGTATATGTATTGTATTGCATATGTATATGTATATGTATATATATATATATTTATATGTATTTGTATGCTCTTGCCAACTATAGAGGCGTTGCTACCACAACCAACACAAAGAAATTTTCAATTAAAAGTGCCGATCCGAGGACCTGGAATAATCTTCACGTAATTGTCTTTGTATCTTTAGGTTTAAACAGAAACTCCATGGTCACATATACTATAGCTATTGATCCCTGACTCTCTCCCAATTTCCTTTCTTACTCCCTGCTTTGTGCGAACATACTGTATGCATGTACTGTGCTTGGTGTAGAGTGTAGACACTCAATCATGGGCGTATTTAGGGGTGGTTTTACGGGTTCAAACCCCCCAAATAGGTGAAAAAAATTTGTTTACATGCTTTTACATGCAAAATCCCCCAAAACGGGACTTTTGCAACTATTTCTAACGTAAAACCCCCGAAATCTTAAACCCCCGAAATTTTTTTCTGGCTACGCCCCTGCACTCAATGTTTTTAATTTGAATTTTAGTTAACTATAGTTAAGACCATATACTCTTGGTAAACGTATATTGCTATTATTTCTATATGTACATTGGTAACCAATTACTAACCATGTCAGCGAGACTTTGGTCCCTTAATGTTCTCTCTCCTATTGCTTCCTGTAAATAAACGAATGTCTTGTTTTTGATTGCTATGTTATTTTGTGCAAAAGGAGGCAATAAAGTTTATGGTTATGGTTGTTTATATATTGTATATAGTTCTGTTTGTGATTATTCGCGGTTTTTACTGCATGTCCGCTGTCTGTCTTTCTGTCTTTCTCACAATTTCCATGGGCATTAGATGGGTCCCATGCTTATGGGGTCTCTGGGGGTCCAATATGGGTCTTGCAACATGTATGGGTTCCATATGGGCATGCTGATTATGGTGTCTCTGTCTCTGTCGCTCTGTCTTTCTGTCTCTCTTTCTGTCTCTCTGTCTGTCTCTTTTTCTGTCGCTCTGTCTGTCTCTCTTTCTGTCTCTCTGTCTCTCTCTATCTCTCTCTGTCTCTGTCTCTGTCTCTGTCTGTCTGTCCGTCTGTCTGTCCGTCTGTCTGTCTCTGTCTCTCTCTCTCACACTCTCTCTGTATCTGTCGCTGTCTCTGGCTTTGTCTCTCTGGCTATGTATCTGTCTGTCTGTCTCTATCTCTGTCTGTCTTTCTGCCTCTGTCTGTCTGTCTCTGTGTGTGTGTCTCTCTCTCTATGTCTCTCTGTCTTTCTCCGTGTGTGGCTCTGTCTCTGTCTCTCCCCTCTCTCTCTTCCCCCTTTCTCCCTCTCCTGCGTATACCTGCCTTTTTCGCTTCCTAACCAACTTTGACACTTCTTTCTCATTTCCATGTGTTCCGACGACATTCGTTAGAGCTGTGATAGATCGTCGTAGATAACGCAGGCGTTGATTAGACACGACTCGGCATCCGGGACCCGGAAAGACGCATGGCCCAAGCGTCTTTAGAGGGATCTAGCGAACCCCCCACCCTCCCCCACCCCTCTATGGCTGGACGGGTGAGGGACTCCCTCGCCGCCAATTCAGTAGATGAATGCTTCAACTGCCTTACTCACTTATTTATGGTTCTTTCCTATCCTCGTATATAAGCGTATATTGTTCTCTTCGTCTATTGTGTATAGGAGTCTGCGTGCCAGCACGTGTATGTCAGGGTATCTGTCTGTGTGTGTGTGTCTGTGTGTATGTCTGTGTGTCTGGCGGTGATTGTCCGTGTGACTGCCTGTGTGTCTAGTCATCTGTCTGTGTATCTGCCTGTGTGTCTGCTTGTCTATGTGGCTGTCTCTGTGTCTCTGTCTGTGTCTGTCTGTCTGTGTATGTCTGTTTGCGTGTATGTTTCTGTGTGTCTGTTTATGTGTCTGTCCGTGTGTATGTCTGTGTGTGTCTGCGCTGTGTGTCTGCTTGTCTCTTTGTGACTGTCTGTCTGTCCGTTCATGTATCTGTCTATTCATCTGTCTGTGTGTCTGTCTGTCCGTTTGTGTATCTGTCTGCCCATCTGTCTGCCCATCTGTTTGTTCTTGTCGCTCTATCTGTCTGTCTGTCGCAACTCTCCAAATTCTGGCACGCACGTCCTAGTCTCTCTGTTCCTTCCAACCTCCATTCTTTCTTCCATTCGAGCGTCTAATCCCCATTAGGTAAATCACCTCCTCCAACGTTTACTTCAAAAGAACCGCCTGCTATTGTTCCCATCATTGTCACGTTTTTCGATAATTATTACTACAGCGACAGCCGGCCGTTCCTGTAATCTCGTGTTTTCAAGCAGTGAGCGTACACAGGGCTTCTCTTTAAGAGGCGCTACAAAAATATCCGTCCGACTTACAATTACAGTTAATGTTCATAGTTCTTACACGTTGTTCCAAGAAGACTTGTTTCTGGCCATGATGCGGCTTTTAAGACACGAATCTGTTTCCTGCTTTCTATACGATACGTTTGTTCAGTGGAGTCATTATGGAATTGCTTTGTGATTTCTTAAAATATGTTCGCCCGAATGGAGCAGAAATGCAATGCCAATGTTGGTTATAGTCTACGACACTCCAGGGATTGTTCCTTTTTGAAAACAGTAGACAATAATAGTTTGAGAAGAATCTTGCTTCCTCGAAAATGACAAGGATTTTCTTAAACCGAGTTCGTGGTTGAATATAATGTTGTGCGTGTACATATGCGTGTATTTATATATCTATGTATGTTCATTCTGGAGATTTATATAGCGCAGCTTCTGGAGATCTACTCATGAGCGTATGTATGCATGTATGTGTATATGTTTCCGTGTATGTATGTATGTATGTATGTATGTATGTATGTATGTATGTATGTATGTATGTATGTATGTATGTATGTATGTATGTATGTATGTATGTATGTATGTATGTATGTATGTATGTATGTATGTATGTATGTATGTATGTATGTATGTATGTATGTATGTATGTATGTATGTATGTATGTATGTATGTATGTATGTATGTATGTATGTGTATATACATGCATGCATGTATATATATGTATCTATTATTCTTTGTATCTCTGCATCTATGTCTGTATAGAATATGTTTGCACACGTTGCTAAGATATCTGTCAAGTGCATCGTTTTGAATCAATTATAGCCTACATCGTGACATTCGGATTTCCAATGCGACATAATATAGGCTGTGTTCGTGCAGTTATAATTTTCTCTCTGGTGCAATCGTCGTTTTTGAGTTATTTTGGACGGTGCTGCGTGGGACGCGTACTGCTATCGAAGTATCGTGCTTTGACGTTTACACATCAAAGGGTTTCAGTTCATTAGGTGGATTGTAATCGTAATCGTAAACTAGAGATTTATACAGCGCGACTTTAAAGCAGGGCACCAGCTTATTCAGGAGGGCTGCTTCGTATCAGAGGGGTTGTTCAGAGATCGATGTCCATTGGAGGTCTGAGTATGGTTGCCAGAGATACATATAGTTGGAACAGGCCATGCAGAGTCTTTATATTGGCAGCAATCGTTATCGTTCTACCGCCTCTGCGACCAACTGGTCGGCTGCTGAAGAATATTGTACTTCACAGACCTAATCCTGATAGAGGAAGGATATCCTGGCGTAAGGTCTTCTACCACCTTCGAGGGAGTAGGATATCCTGGCGTAAGGTCTTCTACCACCTTCGAGGGAGTAGGATATCCTGGCGTAAGGTCTTCTACCACCTTCGAGGGAGTAGGATATCCTGGCGTAAGGTCTTCTACCACCTTCGAGGGAGTGCGTGGTTGCGAGCACAGTCGCGTTAATTGACTCTATAGATAGAAATCTGTCAGTTGGGCTCTGCGTGCCTGCGGGAGTTCACCGTTGTTGACGCGCTTCTAGTTATTTACGATACGTTCGCATATTGACATCCTTGTTTTTAACGATTAAACTTCAATAGTCTTAGACAGTACGTGTTTGTATGTATGTACATGTTTATGGTATATAGGTCTATGTATATGTATGTATATATGTAGTTGTATGTGGAATTTGTGGATGTAGCAGGAAGGTAGCAAGTAGGTAAGTTGGTAGGTATTTGAATATTTATACAGTGCTCACAATGGAACTCTTAATGTAGGTCACCTGCAGTTGTTACTTATTTTCTTCCTTTCTTCAAAAAGCGGATCAAACTCATTATTTCTCTTTGGCTTTCAAGCACTTGGATATCTAACCGCATCTTCTCCTGGCGGCTCGATTATCCTCGCCTCAGATAGCCTACACAGTTCGGTGTGGTCGTGCGTGCATGCGTTACAAATTTAATTAATAATAACAATAATATATTTTTATTAGATTAAGTTTTATCTTCGTGCAATCTTAGCGCAGTGCCATCATATCTGTCTTCGTAGCTAAAATTCACTTCCTGTCTTCGAAAGACAGCTCTAAACAGTGGCGTAACTAGGGGTTCGTGCGCCCGGGGGCAAGAATTTCATGAAATTTTTTTTAGTATTTCCGCCCAAAATTCTGATGACCTTTTTTTTTTGCTTTTCCGTCTTTCTTTCCATGAAAAATGTGGTTAAATTGTCAGAAGCCTCATTTTGCGCCCCCCCTACGCCCGCGCCTGTGCCAGACTCATGCATATCGCTCTCTTCCTCCCTTTCCTCCATTTCGCTCTCCTCCTTCCCCTACCCTCCATTTCGCTCTCTTTCCTCCCTTTCCTCCATTTCGCTCTCTTCCTCCTTTCTTCCATTTTGCTCTCTTCTCCTCCCTTTCTCCATTTCGCTGTCTCCCCTCCATACCCTCCATTTCGCTCTCTTCCTCTCTTTCCTCCATTTCGCCCTCTTCCTCCCTTTCCTCCATTTCGGTCTCTTTCCTCCCTTTCCTCCACTTTGCTCTCTTTCTTCCCTTTCCTCCATTTCGCTCTTTCTTCCTCCATACCCTCGATTTCGCTCTCTTCCTCCTTTTCGCTCTCTTCCTCCCTTTCCTCCATTTTAATGTCTTCCTCCCTTTCCTCCATTTTGCTCTCTTCCTCACTTTCCTCTACTTCGCTTCCTTCCGCCTTTCCTCCATTCCGCTCTCTACCTCCTTACACTCCATCCCGCTCTCTCCTCCCTTTCCTCCATTTCGCTCTCTTCCTCCCTTTTCTCCATTTCGCTCTCTTCCTCTCTTTCCTCCGTTTCATTCTCTTCCTCCCTTTCCTTCATTTGGCTCTCTTCCTCTCTTTCCTCCATTTCGCCCTCTTCCTCCCTTTCCTCCATTTCGGTCTCTTCCTCCCTTTCCTCCACTTCGCTCTCTTCCTCCCTTTTTCCATTTCGCTCTCTTCCTCCATACCCTCCATTTCGCTCTCTTTCTCTCTTTTGCTCTCTTCCTCCCTTTCCTCCATTTCAATGTCTTCCTCCCTTTCCTCTATTTTGCTCTCTTCCTCACTTTCCTCTACTTCGCTCTCTTCCGCCTTTCCTCCATTCCGCTCTCTTCCTCCCTACACTTCATTCCGCTCTCTTCCTCCCTTTCCTCCATTTCGCTCTCTTCCTCCCTTCCCTCCATTTCGCTCTCTTCCTCCCTTTCCTCCGTTTCGTTCTCTTCCTCCCTTTTCTTCATTTGGCTCTCTTCCTCTCTTTCCTCCATTCGCTCTCTTCCTCCATACTCTCCATTTCGCTCTCTTCCTCTCTTTCCTCCATTTCGCCCTCTTCCTCCCTTTCCTCCATTTCGGTCTCTTCATCCCTTTCCTCCTCTTCGCTCTCTTCCTCCGTTTCCTCCATTTCGCTCTCTTCCTCCATACCCTCCATTTCGCTCTCTTCCTCCCTTTTGCTCTCTTCCTCCCTTTCCTCCAGTTTAATGTCTTCCTCCCTTTCTTCCATTCCGCTCTCTTCCTCCCTACACTCCATTCCGCTCTCTTCCTCTCTTTCCTCCATTTCGCTGTCTTCCTCCCTTCCCTCCATTTCGCTCTCTTCCTCCCTTTCCTCCGTTTCGTTCTCTTCCTCCCTTTCCTTCATTTGGCTCTCTTCCTCTCTTTCCTCCATTCGCTCTCTTCCTCCATACTCTCCATTTTGCTCTCTTCCTCTCTTTCCTCCATTCGCTCTCTTCGAGTCCGACCTAAGATAGCTGCTGCTCGACGATTGTCGCAATAGTTTCGCCAGTGGCGTTCCGAGTGTTTGTGAAAGCTATAAATTGTTCTTTTACCACATTCTCCATCAACTTTGATAAGGATACCAATACCTGTTCTGTGTTACTGATGTCTGCGCTCATATCAAGCAATTTAGTGTAGAACTTGCCCGCACGACATTCTGCGACAATACTGTCTCGAGTTTACTGACCACACATTCTGAATCAACGAGTTTATTTACTGGGCATTGGATGGAACAGATGACATTAGCCTACGATGATTTAAACTACTGTGGGTCTGTGCTCGAAATTTCAGAAGTGCCACGAAATTTCCAGAGTCACGAGTTAGCGTCCGCGAGGGAAAATGTTTGCAGGCCTCACACTGACAAAGTCTGCACAACAGAAATTCAACGAATAATAGTAATCTACAATGTCAATAAGTAATCTAAACGGTTTGTAGTTTTTGAGAGCTGTTAAAATCTTTACGCAGCTGCGTAATTGCGTAATGCTAGTTACGCGCCTGTAAACAGCAATCAGATAAAACAACGAAATTAACTAACAATTGTTAGAGATTAACAATATGTGAGCACAAACCAAGTAATTTCACTGTTGCGAGTCAAGTTGCAAATGATACATGGGAAGATGAAGCTGGGACAGCTAATCTAGTCTTCCCCATTGGTTACCGGTCACAGAAATACATCAACAAAATGTATTAAGTTTACAGGCTAAGGCAGCCGTACAGTTAATATTCGTATGTGATAGTACTCTAATCATATAAATTCTAACAGGTTTTGTAGCGCAATGGCCGTGCTAGCGTTGCAATCAAGCGAAAGCTAGCCATTGGGTGTCTATCATCCCAAAGATCAATGTCGAGGTCAAGATTCTGTCTCCGAATCCTTTGGCGGAGATCACAATAATAAAATAATGTTCTACGTTGTCCTCTGTCATTTGTCATGCCCGGTGCTCCTCTTAATGTTAGTCCAAGTGATGTTATGTCCTCATTTCTGCCGTCTTTACCACACCGTCCTGGTATGCCTTGTTACTTTCCCATTCGAATCTAGCATCCATTGTAGCGCATAGGCTAGTGTGGAATTCGGTCAACTGGCATTCTCCCCATATCAACAGAGCATCAGCAGGCACGTAACCAGACTTAAATTCAAGAGGAGGCAACTTCACGTAACATTGGCAAAATCCTGGTTATTGGGGTCATTGGTCAATAGAAGTTCCAGTATAAAAAAAGCAAGAGGAGGCAACTGCCTCCTCGTGCCTCCATGTAGCTACGCCTATGATCATCAGAGTCTTCGCTGGGTGACTTTGCAGAGTTGTTTGGATAATGATTATAATAATGATGATGGTGATGATGGTGACGATGACGACGATGATGATGATAATAATACCTCGGAGGAAAAATAATAATGTATCAGTTTCAGAATAAAATAAGATAATAATAGTTAAATATTATGAATAATTATAATAATGATCAGTTTGAGTAACGCCAATACTAATTATGATAATAATAATATAGCATTTATACTTCATATTTTTTGCAGAGGGGCATCAAACGCAGCCATATATGCGACGGCTTCGTTCACAGTGAAAAACTCCGACTCATGCGTCTCGCCCAGTTCCTCCCTCACACTCTCCCGAACTTTGTTCGAATCGATTGACAGCGGCAATTGTAAAGAGCAGGCTACTCTGACGTCATCCTGCGTCACGCTGACGTAATGGAGCGCATGGCTGTAGAGATGACTCAGCAAATCGGTTTCGTTGTCGCCGTAGAATTGAACTTCAAAAAGTACGCCGTACTTGCACTGAAGTATACTTGAAATGCTGAATCCAACGATCACATCATCTTCACCAAAGACATTTCCCTCACCTGTACTTCTTGCCGGTATGAGGATCGACTTTCCATTGACCGACGTGCTTTCTTTGACAGCAAAGGAGACGAATACAATGTTATCGGTGAATAGCTTTCGCAGTTCGATGGCGTTGACCTTGACCGGAATCCAGCTGGCTCCGGCCACAAAATAGTCCTCTGTATACCCCGACAAGAAATTTATCAGCTTGTCGCTCCTCTTCAACCAGTCAGTACCCTCCGTGTAAGACAACATGGCTGCCCTGCAACGTGGGTTTGCAGGCTGATGTTGGGTAGACAATCTCTCAAGGTGTTGACGATTTGGCAGTGTGTACAGCAAGAAGTTCTATAGAGCAAACAATGACAGTGAAGTTTAGTTAAATTATGATCCAGGAAGATTTGGAGTAGAGGGTTAACCACTAGGGGTCGGTTTATGGAAGGGTAAATCAGTGACACACACATATACCCCCAAGCCGCCGCCATAGCCGCCGAGCCGCCGAATTTTTGTCCAAGCCGATTAGCCGCCGGAAATTTTACGGCTTAGCCGAAAAACCGCCGAGAAGTTTTTTACGGCTAGCCGCCGGAAAAAAGTTCGGTTAATTCAGCTAGAACACGCACAAAGTTGTGATATGAAGTTTTTTCACTGGGTTAGTAGTTTGTAGGCTACTTAGTTAGAGCGCAGTAAGCGATGAGTGCAGTTCATGGCCATCTATTGTAATGGACTTATTGAAACTATACTGTTTCGTATGACTTTCGGTGTGCCACTAATAATTGTTCAGTTTTATGGCATTGCAACATTTGTTCTAATGTCTAATTAATTGGCTTTTTGGAACACTCTACAGTCGATACACTTTTTGAACGAACTATGTTTCAAGCCGTAATTTTTTACGGCTAGCCGAAAAAGGTAGTTTATGTCATTTTACGGCTAGCCGAAAAGCCGCCGTAAAGTTTTCCAAGCCAGCCGTTAACCTAAAAAAATTCGGCTTGGGGGTATGCGTGACACACAGATTGACGTTAAAGGCCACAGTCGGGCCAGGCACTGGATGTGGTTTTGTCATGGGCGTTCGCAGGAATTTTTTTGGGGGAAACAAATTTTAAGGGGGCAAAGTTTAGAATTGTTGGCACGGGGGACTAACAAAGGTTCCGAAAACAACCTATCACGTCTCTCTCAGGGCTCGCTGCCGCGATTAGAGGGTCTGACGCGCATCGCAACAGCCGCCAGCGTTTCTGGAAGCATTTGACATGATATGGGGCCTGTTGTTAGCATTCTGGGATCCTTTTTCAGCTATATGTGAACATTTTATTTCACACACAAACCTGTTAAAAGTTTCATTGTTTTTATATATTTTAAATTTTTCAGGTTATCTTGACTAGTTTGGATATAAAATAAACTGTGGAAAAAATCATAGCCATTCATTGTTCAAAACTAAGATGATAAGTAATTTTTCAATATGTGCAATATCCAGGGGGTAAATGCCCCTTGCCCCTCTCCGGACGCCCATGGGTCTTGTACGATACCCAAGACGTTATATGGCGATTGATGGCATGATGGGTGTGAATCGAAGTGAGAAAGCACGACACCTGCATCTCTCCACAGCATCAGAGCACAACGATCGTCGACCAGGTTTACTTGCGACTGGAACATAATATCTAACAATTGCCCATCTCTCTCTAGCTACGTTGAAGCCATTAGTTTACTACTTAGTATGTTAAGTAATTAAAACCCAGTGATACGTACTAAACTAATTTTTTAGATTAACTTTAACTATTTTTCAACTAAAATAAAATAGTTTAACTAAAGTTGGCAATTGATTCTGTAAATAAGTTAACTAAACTAAATATAGTTAGTTAAACTTTTTTTATAACTTTTTAACACACTTTTCTCACAAACATTCTCACAATAACAGAGCCTAGGTTAAGTGAACCGTAATGATGCCAATATTATTGTCAATGACAAATTCACTTTCGAACTACTAAAGTGTACTAGACTAATTATTATAGTCCTGCTACAGTTCTACAGGAAAATAATGAAGAAAATCATGATGCATCGTGCAATGCAATGCAGTTCACTTGACTTGAGCAATAAAACTACTTACTCATAATAATCATTGCGAAAGATAGTTGCGTAGTTGCTGATTATGTTAGCTAAACTTTTTAGTTAATAACTAAAAAATATTAGGTTAGCCTAAACTATGGTTCTAACGAAACTATTTTTTTCTAGTTAAACTTTACCCTTAACTACAAATTTTTAGATTAAAAGTTTTCAACTTTTTAGTCAACTTTTGCCGATCAACCCATCCACCATCCATCCACCAACCAATCCACCCTTCGATCCTTCCATTCATCCACCCATCAATGCACCTATCACCCTTTCATATAGGCTACCCGTCCACCCATTCTTCCACCCTTCCATCTATCCACCAACCAACCCACCCTTCCACCCTTCCATCTATCCACCATTCCAACCACCGATCCACCCATCTATCCACCAACCAATCCACCTTCCATCCATCCATCCATCCACTCTTCCATCCACCCATCTACCCATCGGGCCTTTATATCTCCCATGGCGACCGTTAGCGCCAGATAACGCTTACTCAAGTCATAACATTTGAATACCCAGTGATAGAGTAGCTTCCTTTGATGGATCTTGGCTTGGATGTTTGGCTTGAACCAAGTCTGGATGGTGTAGCGAGTGACATCCGGATAATCTCTTCGGAACTGTTGCGTTATGGGGTTCCGATCAGGTCGACCGAAGCCTTCACCTTGGAACGAAGGTCGAACCCGTAGAGCTATGATGGACACCAGGTCGTCAGCATCCGGAACAAAATAGAAGCAGCTGAGCGCCACCTATCGCAGTGTTCAAGATAAAACGAATGACTAAAACAATTGTCTATCAAAGCAACCTACATAAAAATTGAAAATATTTTCAGTAGGGTGGAGTGAAAAAACTAAAATTAGAAATTTGTTAAGTAATTGCAACCAAAAGAATATTTTCAAGAAAACCTGCAATTTTCTCGAAAAAGCGTTATTTTTTAGTAACTTTGGCCCCCTGGTGGCCCCCAGACATTAATGCTTTTGTTAAATTCGACACTTTTTTACCCAATGCCATTAGAAAACTTTTGGTTGCTATTACTTACTATTAGCCTACGTAATCTTACTCCGGTTTGTCAGTTGGAATTAATAAACATGAGTATTATTAAGAAACAGAATAAAATAAAAAAATCTTATTTCATATCGATTTTATATTTTATATAAAAATTTTTATATTTTATATTTTTTATATTTTCTTTCTGAACGCAATACGACTATTGAGACAGAACGAATGGGGTACTAGTATACGTGCATCAGTTGATGCCTTGTGCATTAAATATTGGCGCTTCAGAAGCCTCTAATTATATAAGAAATATATGACCAGCTGCTAAATATAAATATATAAATATATAACCAGCTGGGGAGGCGGGATTGTATAATGGATAACACTCTTGCCTGACGATTTTACGGACCCAGGTCGATTCCCGCAAGGCCCCTGGGTTAAGCCCATATACCTTCATACCCTAATATGTACAGTGAGCTGGTGCCTTGCATCATTGCATGGCTCCAACTTTGTTGATTATGTCTTCTGTAATTTGTGTTCCTGTGAATTGTTAAATCGTCATAACATGTACATGTACAGCGCAGTGCGTTTGTCAGGCGCTTTATTAAAGAATAAATATTATTATTATTATTATTATTATTATTATTATTATTATTATTATTATTATTATTATTATTATTATTATTATTATTATTATTATTATTATTATTATTATTATTATTATTATCATCATCATTATTATTATAATAATAATAATAATGATCCATCGCAATCTTATCAAAGCCGGTTTCCCAGCGGTAAAGGAGCCACGGGGCATGCTGCGATCGGATGGTAAGAGACCGGACGGCACCACGCTTATACCATGGAGAGCGGGCCGAAACCTCGTGTGGGATGCAACGGTGGTCGACACGCTAGCGCCTTCCTACCTGCAGGCAACGGCCGTGACAGCAGGAGCAGCAGCTGAAATAGCTGACAACAGAAAAAATCAAAAATACCAGACCCTTCTTGACACACATGACTTCATTCCGCTGGCTCTGGAAACTTTAGGTCCAATTAACTTAAGAGGCCTTGACTTAATCACAGTGATGGGCCGTCATCTGACAAAGGCGACGGACGACGTCAGAGAGACGACCTTCCTCTTCCAAAGACTGTCGTTGACAATTCAGCGCTTTAACGCTGTGGCCTTCACCGGTTCTTTTGTTGACCCTATGCCCGAGATGGAAGAGGGACAGCCCTTCCAGTTACACTAGTTTTTGATATAATAATAGTAATAGTAATAATAATAATTATAATAATAATAATAATAATAATAATAATATAATAATAATAATAATTATTATTATTATTATTATTATTATTATTATTATTATTATTATTATTATTATTATTATTATTATTATTATTATTATTATTATTATTATTATTATTATTATTATTATTATTATTATTATTATTATTATTATTATTAATAATAATCATAAAGTCTAACCAATTGCCCATCTAGTTCGTAGACGTAGATGGCATGCTGCTTGGAATGCATGAAAGCGTAGAAGTAAGCTGGAAAAAAGTCCATTCCGTCGTATATGTTATCGTTGATGTCTATGATGGCATCCATGTCAGCGAAAGTGGCACGCCTTACTCTCCCAAGACCTCTTCCTGCGACTCCAGTCTCCTCCTCTCCTGCGAATGGTTGTCCATCCGTTACTCCAAGCTTCTCTTTGCCTTCATTTATTGTAACCATATTTCTTGTATGGATAGTGCACCAGTAGCAAAAGACTGGTGAAACTATAAGAGGTCCTAGATTTCGTGTGACCCATTACATATGGCTGACTTTGGAACAAGTGACATTGCGTGAATAGAGGTTTGTCTGCGTAAAAAGAGGTTTGTCGACCTATTTAAGCAATCAAAAGAATATAGTCGCCATTAGTCGGGACATATAGGAGTCTATATATGCGATAATGCGTATATACATGTACATACATCTCTTGTATTGTTTATCTCTGTATGTCCTACTGTCTGTGTGTCTGTCTGTGTGTCTGTCTGTCTGTCTGTCTGTGTGTCTGTCTGTGTCCATGCAATCAACATATAAATAACGCATCCAATAAACGTCGGTGATAAGATTAGTATCGGCTAGTCGTTTGCGCGCCTGTCATAGGCGGAGACTTGGTCTT
>JACEVL010000087.1:971791-1096791 GCA_020284085.1 Aporrectodea caliginosa | reverse complement strand
AGACAAGACTTTCGTTTCGAGACAGTTTCCAAAAAGTCGAGAAATGATCTCGAGACCGAGACCGAGACCGAGACAGTGAGGTCCGAGACCGAGACCGAGACATCGAAAAACCTGTCTCGAGACGTCTCGAGACCGAGACAGTGTCTCGAGACAATACAACTCTGGTAGGAAGATAGGTAAGTAAGTAAGTAAGTAGCCTTTGTTTTCATCTCAAGCTCACGTGCATTACATTGCATACAACGATTACATACATTTTAAAATAAACTATAACAGTAGCAGATTATAAAGTCACACATGTACAACTAAATATAACTAAAGATGCATCGGTTAATAAAACTGCTTTCAAACAATTTAGATTTAACATACGGCAGCATGAAAGGATGTCCTCTCTTGCGAAGTAATTAAAGTAGCCTACTTGTCCTCACGGCGAGGTGGCAAGAGCTGATTATGAATGCAGTGGCCAGAGAATTGCCACCAATAAAGCAAGCGAAATGTCAGAATAAGCTATTTCAATTATTTAAAATTAACAATATTTTTAATTTTAGGCTACATAATTATTTTGATTCAAAATCCAGGGTGGCAAGTGCTCCCTTGCCCCAACGTGCGGTCGACCATGTTCCTATTCCTAACGCACTTTATGTTTCAGCTTGAAATAGGTTCACATGGAAACATTTTGTGAATGATTCGGTTAACAGGTAGGCCTACATGGGCGAATATAATTTTTCAATAACAGAGGTTTCTCAAATTAAAAAACATTATTATAAAGGGCCAAGTTTTTACAATCCAAAATAGGCTTAGGCCAATCTGGAGCCCTGTAAGCCTATCTGGCATTTCGACGATTTTCTTTAATCGCGACAATAACATCAATTTTTAATTTAATGTAATGTAACAATGTAATGTAACAAAACATTTATAAAGCGCCACTTAAGAGTCTCTCCGAAGCGCTCAACACGTGGCCATCAAACAGCTGAAAAAGAGAGTTGAAGACACCCCATTTAGGCATTTATGAATTCTAAATTTGTAAACACCCAAAACCGAAATTTGCAGTTTTCTGGGTTTTTTAAACCACCGAAACCAAAAAACCAAAACTTTTGCAGCCCTGTTTGTGACAAGCCAGAAAACTTAGATGGAAAGATGGCGCTAGCATCTTACTGGTGGTGCTTATACCTCATGAGAGCGTGGACACTCCATCGAGATATGTACTCTAGGCAGGTGGAAGCGGAAGCTAAAACTCCATCAGTTCAGAGTGTAAAGTCTTTTCGAGTCAAGCCATTGAAGCGAAGAGTTGATCAAGACGAAGTATTTTGTAAAATGAAAGGTAATTGATTTGCGTCAGGTTTTAATTAATAGTTTCTCGTATAATTAATCTTCTTGTGCAGCGTTTTGTATATTATGGCAAAAGCTAGACTGTACTAGGAAATGAAGTGACGCGTGACCTTTGACACTGTCGCCATCTTTTGGCCCTCAATATGGAATTCCCTACCCTCCACTCTGCGTGAGACTTAACCCTAGGGCTACCAAGCTTTTTTTGTAACACGGACTACCAAGGGGGTGGTTACCACCCCCCCTGGATTTCGTGTTTGGTTTTACATATCATAACTTGTAATATAGCATTGGATTCAGCATTCATTTCTGCACAGAATGGTGTATTTAGTTGTACATTATGTGAATGCACCTCGAAATTACATCACTTTTAACAATTGGACCCATTAATTAGCAATTTTGTATATTATTGCGTACATTTTGTACTTTTTGGATAAACAAATATAAGATTATGTGTGTTTTGAAACTAATCTATGTATAAAAGATACACAAAATCATCCCTACACATGTTTATATAGTATAAATGTACATCCATACATATATATCCATACATATATATCGGTTTACGTTATAACGCTGTATTCAGCCATTTTCACACAGATTACGCGTATTATTATTTATTTTGATCACTTCCGGTATTCAAAAGACAAAGATGTAGGTACGCAAATGAAGCCCTTCATTCCCTCTAAAGAATGGTGTCTTTGTTTCTCTTCCAGGAAGACAAATGAATACGCTACAGACAAAAACTAAGGGGGGAGTCCTTCCATTCAGCCATTTTTCACGCATGTTACGCGTATTATAATTTATTTTGAGCACTTCCGGTTGTCTCAGGTCAACTCAGTGACCACAGAAATGTAGCCCCACATTCCCTCTATAGAATGGTATAATTTGTGTCTCTTAATATTAAATGACGGATAAGATATAGTCGAAAATCTAGGGGGGGTGGTATCCACCCCCCTGGTGCCTCGGGTATATTGGGTATAACTTTTGAACGGTGTGAGATATCATCTCACATTTTACCTCAAAACGTGTGCAAATGAACCCCCTACAGCTACCTAAAAGGTCAAATTTTTATTCCATACGGAAAAAGTTTGAGATGAAAAAACCTAGGGGGTGGCAACCACCCCCCCCTTGGTAGCCCGAGGGTTAACTTTCTGGGGTAAAATTTTAGCGTTTTAATAGTTTCTCTTGTAATTATTTTTCTTGTGCTGCGTTATGTATATATCTGGTAAACACTAGACTCTACTAGTGCTACGGACGCGTGACCTTTGGCTCTGTAGTGAATCCGTCGTCATCTTTGGGTCATCTATTTGGAATGACCTACCCTCTGCGTGCGATTTAGCTTTCTGGGCAAGCTTATAGAATCGGAGACTGAAGGACGGTAAACGTGTAGGCTTAGCGTCGTAAATTATTCGCCCAGTGTAGCATTGTTATTTTTCATCAATCCAACTTCTACTTTGGAAAGAATCTTTTTCGTCAATACTGCTTCGATTTAGGCAGAAATTAGTTTCATCATTCCTGCTTCGATTTAAGCAGGAATTACATTTAATCAATATAACTTCTTTTTAATTAAGAATTATTTTTCATCTATTCAGTTTCTATTTAAGCAAGATTTGTTTCATCAATCCCACTTCTATTTAAGTAAAAATTATTTTAATCAATTCGACTTCTATTTAGCAAGAATTCTTTACGTCAATCCAACTTATATTCGACCAACGCTGTAACCCATGCAATAGCGAATAATTTACGACGCTAAGCTACACGTTTACATTCATGAAGGACATAGTGCGTAAGTTTACTGGCGTCGTGTGTGTCGGTTAGGGTGAAGTTAGGGGTCGTGAGGGTCGGTTAGGGTCAGGATTAGGGTTAGTGTCGTCATTAGAAAACCTGGTACTGTCCCGAGGGTTCTGCTCCGCATGCCCACAGATACTCTATAATCCTTCAACCCATGATACTATAAGTTTGCCTTACCCTCAATTCTGCACGAGACTTCACATTCTGGATCATTGTCTTCATCTTTTTTTCTTTTTTTCTCTCTTCTTAAAACTTGTTTCGGTGAACATGTAGTTTAGCGTCGTAAATTATTCGCTATTGCATGGGTTTTAGCGTTGGTCAAATGCAAGTTGGATTAATGACAAGAATTTCTTGCTAAATAGAAGTCGGTTTGCTGAAAATAATGTTTGCTGAAGTAGACGTGGGATTGATGAAAGGAATCTTGCTTAAATAGAAGCTGGATTGATGGAAAATAATTCTTAATTAAATAGAAGTTGCACTGATGAAAAATAATTGCTGCTTAAATAGAAGCTGGATTGATGTAACGAATTCTTGCCTAAATAGAAGCTGGATTGATGAAAAGGATTCTTGCTAAAGTAGAAGTTGGATTGATGAAAAATAGCAATGCTACAATGGGCGAATAATTTACGATGCTCAACTACACGTTTACTCCATTTCTTCTCTCGGGGTTCTCACACTGGAAGTGCTACTGAGCTGCTGTTAGCGGCTCTATATAAATTACTGATTACATTACATTAAGTGTGAAAAATAATCAAAAAACTAACTTGAAAATCAAGTCATTGTTGGTGAAATAGTGGTATTTAATTATAAATTTATGGTGTTTCATTTCATTCATTTCAGATATTTTTATAGCGCCCGACTACAGCGTGGACACTGAATCGGAGTTTCACGCCGAACGCATGAGCAATTGCGAGTGAAGGACTTGCCCAGGGTCCCTACGCGGCGGCTTGAGGTAGACTCGAACCCGCAACCCTCAGGCTGCAAGGCACAAATATACCCCTTGAGGTGGATTCGAACCCGCAACCCTCCGGCTGCAAGGCACAAATATACCCCTTGAGGTGGATTCGAACCCGCAACCCTCCGGCTGCAAGGCACCGAACATACCTCTACACCACCGCGCCCCACCTCTACACCACGCCCCATGTTAACATTAGTGCTCTGAGCATGGCCAGAGGCTTTCATAATTTCTTTTGGGAATTTTAGATTATCTCCTGTTAAACATTCTCTATAAACTACTGCGAGTGTAAGATTATTAATGCTTAGGGAATTCAATCTTGAGAAAATAATGTGCACCAACAGGGAGCATATTAACGACTCTACGCAAAAATGTGATTCCACTTTGAAATAATACTTCGAAGTTAAATGTTAACACTGATGCAATATTGTTAATTAATATTGATTAAATTAAATACATAAGATAAAATCTATGGCAGGAAGTTTTCTGATCAATTAAGCTTCTGGTTTTATTTTCTTATGTCTTACTGGATGATTCCGGTTGGCTTACAAGATTTTACAGAAGTTTGAACCCTTGTTAAGATTTGCAATGTATAATTCATCTGATGCAGAACTTTGTCTGATGCTGAAGGCATTATGTTTAACCATGGTTTATTGTGTGGAACCGGTTCCTGAGAGATAAGTAGGACATTGTACCGGTATACCATAGGTCATATAGCTTTGAACTAGTCTAAACCTGCTTACAGATTAGGGGCCTTACAGATTAGGGGCTAATAATATGTAAATGCTTGGTAGATGCAAGGCTGAGGGGTTGGCATCGGCCATCTGAGGGAGCCAGCACAGTAGAAGGACATTTTGCGTACTAGTATACCTGGGCGCCCTGCTTGGGGTCATATAGCTTTGAGCAAGTTTGAACCTGCCTTGCGAAATAGGGGCTAACAATATGCAAATGATGGGTAGATTCAGGGCTGAGGTATTGGCACCCGCGGTCTGAGGCAGCCAGCCATCGGCCGGGTGGCTGGCTGGCTGACCAGTGGGGTGATGAGGCAAGATGTGATTGGCTGAAGAGGAGAACAATGGTCAGGCACATGTGACTCTAGGGAGAGGTAGTAAGCCGGTTAGGGAGACTTTATTTCTGTGGCTGGCTGTGAAAGAGAGTGGTCGTCTCTGGTGTAGAGAAGAGCATGGAACTGCAAGAGAAGAGTCTGGCCAGGTTCTAGATCAAGGGTGAGATATATTAGACTATAATATTTCTGTAGGATCAGACTAGGAGGATTTATGTAGAATTAGAGTAGAAGGATTTCTGTAGGATTAGAGTAGAAGGATTTCTGTAGCATTAGAGTAGAAGGATTTCTCTAGGATTAGACTAGAAGAATATCTGTAGGATTTTGAGGGCAGAGACAAATGAAAATGCATTATATTTAATAATTGTTTATTGTGAGGAAGTAGGTTCCTTGCAGAACAGTTGAAGGACATTTATCTGTTTACCTCGAGGTCATTATAGCTTTGAGCAAGTTTAAACGGGTGCGGGCCGAATCCCCGAAACCCGAATCCCTGAAAGGAATTTAGGCCGGATCCCCGAAATTGATTTTCTAAGTCTGACCTGAATGAACATCCTTAACAAATACATATTTGAATAGGCAATATATCGTATACATCAAGGCTTAGTCATGTTTACAATTTAACTTTGAATAGCTCGACCGCTTTCTAGAAAACTGTTTTCGGGAAATCGGGCTTTTGTCTGTTTTCATCGTTTTTGGGATTCGGGGATTCGGGCTGACCCCGTTTAAACCTGCCTTAGGAGGGACTAGGGCTAATAATATGCAAATATTGGGTAGATGCAGGGCTGGAAACGGCCCACTTTGTTTGGCCTGTGGTCTACAATAGGCCCCTGAGTTGTTTGAAGTGGGCAGACGGCTTCTTGTGCCCTCACTAGGGTTCTTGGTAGAACTTTGTGTAACATTTATTGTTCTGGGAAATTGTCATTTATAAGAGTGTAGATATATTAATACAATATTATATTTTGGATTTCTAACATTACTTGTATTCTGAAGATACAGTGTTGTCAAATGATCCCCCATTCTAGCCAGGCTGCTTCCCTTTTGGGCCATGTGGTTGTTATGCAGGGCAGGGCCAGGAACTCTATTGGTTCGAACCTGGATTCACTAGCCATGGTCCCCGCTTGGCCATGGGGCACGGATGTCTTCAGCCTCTTGGCAAAGAAACTAGGGTTGTTAATATCGGTTTTTTTGACAAACCGATTATCGGTTTTAGAAATCCGATTTTAAACCGATTATCAGTTTTTTATGGGCCATCATAGAAAATTTGATATATTATCATATAATGCAAGTTACTGAAATCCGATAATCGCTACATACGGTAACGTACATACACGTCCGGGTTCTACTATTACCTCGTTGGCTGTGGAAGACTGCTTTATATACTTTATATACGAGGCAATAATACGTCCCTGTGGGGTTCTACTATTACCTCGTTGGCTGTGCAAGTCTACGCTTTATATATGAGTGGCAATAATAGGTCCCTGTGGGGTTCTACTATTACCTCGTTGGCTGTGGAAGACTGCTTTATATACGAGGCAATAATGCGTCCATGTGGGGGTTCTACTATTAACTTGTTGGCTGTGGAAGACTCCGCTTTACATATGAGAGGCAATAATACGTCCCTGTGGGGGTTTTACTATTACCTCGTTGGCTGTGGAAGCTCCGCTTTATATATAAGAGGCAATAATACGTCGCTTTGGGGGTTCTACTATTACCTCGTTGACTTTGGAAGCCTTCGTTTTATATATAAGAGGCAGAATTCGATAATCGTTTTGTCAATATTGAAAACCGATTATCGGTTTCGAAACCGATAATCGGATTTCCGATTATCGTTTAACATCCCTAAAAGAAACCCATGCATACATTCGACCCATGAGGCATTAGATCCCGGTTGTTAAGGTCATGAAATGGGGAATTCTTCACGTTATTATTAGGGCTGGTAATGATTAAAAAAATTTGTAATAGTTAACTATTTAAGAATTATCGTTTAATTAATAGCTCTGTGATTAAATTTATTCCCCAATAAGTAATGACAATTACAAAATTAACATTATTCATTGTTTATCTTTTGATAGTCTTATTAAAATTTATTGCTAGTTAGTAGTTACTGATTAGTTATTTGTTCATATTAGTAGTCTTCTTATGTTCCTTAGTTTACATGTCTTCCTTCAATCAATTTTTTAAACAAACCAACATGTTAGCACTGCTATAATCTAGTGGCAGAGCAACGTGTTTTGTTGAGAACGTAGTCACATGGGCTATGATATTGGGGCCTCAATAACAAGCAGTCTTCGATTAGCCTAATCGTTAAAAATTAATTAAATCGTTAAAATTAACGATTAATCGATTAATTAATCATTAACTTCCGCAGCCCTAATTATAATGCATTCAGCTTAAATATTTTATCATCAAATTCGATATAATTGCATGTGTTTATGATGCTTTTGCAGACAGAAGCCGACGACTTCATCTCAAGTTGGTGCTGCTCTTCTCCTCATCGTGGAGTCTCGATTTCGGATGAACCAGTCCTCAGGGTTGTTCAGCGGTATCTGCATTTCCTGCCACCGTTCGACGGACCATGAATTCGACAACAGAGGTCTTGATGAATCTTCTTCTTGGTTAGTGACCACCTTCACCTCATCCTGAATGAATTGAGGTGAGTGATCTTGTTATGTAGTTCAGTCGTAGGTATGTTCTTCATTGAACAAACAAAAGTCGGACTGCATTCCGCTGTGTAGAGCTTTAACTTTGTAGGTACGTTTGTATTGCTAGCAAAGTAAGTAAGTATGTGCTTTATTGAAGTGCCTGCAAAAGCACTGGGAACATCGGATATGAACAATCTAAGAGTGTTAAATCCCAAAAAGTCATAATATACAATAACAACAGGCATCTATGGAGCTGTGAGAGTAAAAGGATAAAGTACGAAGAAAGATCAGCATTAAAGTCAATTGAATAAACATTTGCGTAATAAACCCACGTCATGGTTATTGCATCAGCCTCTGTCTGCTGTCTCTTCCCGCCCTCTCCGGTCTGCGGATCAACTTGATCTCTTAGTCCCCCGTGCAAGGACTGCCATGACCCGACACCGTGCGTTTGCTATCTGGGCTCTTCCATGTGGAATGACCTCCCACCCTCAATCCGTAGTAAGATTTTAGTCGGGGTCCCACCCTCATCCCTTCGTTGCTTGAAGACTTTCTTATTTCCTCGGGCTGTCACACCGAGAGCGCCTCTGAATAGTGTGAGGAACTCCCCACCTTACATTCGTGACCTGGATGGATAACCAGGGTCTCCCTCATGGGCCAAATGCAGACCGGGTTTACTTTGCCAAGTGGCCGATGTCATTCACGCCTCCGGGTCAAGCAGGGACTTGTGGTTAGTCAGTCCGGTTTCAAGCCGAGGGAGTTCAGGTCCTGGCCCTGCATACTCACCACGTGGTCCAATAGGGGAAGCACTCCGGCTAGAATGGAGGAACATTTTATAGAATGTAGCCTAGCTATTTAGATGCAAAGACTGAAACCCAAAATATAATCTTATATTGCTATAATGTACAACAATAATCAGTGTCGCATCATATTCTGACACAGTGATCAATGGCATAAGACTGAGGCACAAGAATCCGGCTGGCCACTTCAAACAACACTGGAGTCTATAACTCCAGACCCCAGGTCAAACAAAGTGGACAGTACTACCGATATACAGCTTATACACAATTTCTTATTGTCTTCCTGTACTATCTCACCCTTGATGTACTGGCCAGGCTCCTCTGTGGTTTTCTTTGTCTTCGTCTCGCCGTCTTGTGCTCTCCTTTCTCCAGACAACCCTCGTCCTTCATGGTCAGCGGCGTCAGCCACAGAATGACCGAGTCTCCCTTACACCAGTTGGGTGTGAATGTGGTGTAGCCAGCAAGCAGGATTGATGGGGTAATTTATGTCGGCAGACAGAAAGATCTTTGTGAGTCTGTTGTAGGGTATTTTGTGTAGTATGGCTGGAATGTCGTCCAGTTTGGCTTCTGGTAGGACTGCCTGTTGCCAGTGGTCTGGGATTTGGTCTTGTTCCACCAGTGGCATGTTGAAGTCGCTTATGACCAAGCTGTGGATGTTTCTTCGTCTCTCATGCACAAAGCGGCGCTGTGGTGTAGATTGTTCTTAGCCCTTGTATTGAATGAGCTTGTGGTGCATTCTGTTTCCATGGAAGGCGATTCTTTTTATATGTAGATATTCCGTCCTGGCTTTGCGATCATTTTTTACAAACAGTGGTGTGATAGCGTACAATGCACAACAAGCAGTCTGTACTAATTTGGCCATCTATATGTTTCTTCTACATGTTTCTTGTGGGCTTCCTCGATTTTAGCTTCATGTTTCACCAATATGGGTTTTCGTACAATAGGGTTCAATACCCGCTTCTACCTTTGAAATGTCCATCTCTGATTTGGCATGCACTTTTTTAACACGTGATGTGGTGTAGATTGTTCTTATACCGTGTAGCATTGCATTGAATGAGCTTGTGGTGCATTCTGTTTCCATTGAAGTTGATGCTGTTTATACGTAGATGTTCCATCCTGGTTTTGCAATCATTTTTTACAAACATTGGTGTGATAGCATACAATGCACAACAAGCGGTTGGTACTAATTTGGCCATCTAAATGTTTCTTCCTCGATTTTAGCTTCAAATTTGGGTTTTCGTTCAGAGTCTTCAACCCCTGCTTCTACCTTTGAAATGTCCATCTATGATTTGGCCTGCACTATTTTTAACGCATGCAAAAAACAAAGATGTTTGGATGAGATGGCATTATACGTGTAGGCTAGGCCTAATAGGTTTTAGGCTAATGGGCGCACTATTTTTAACGCATGCAAAAAACAAAGATGTTTGGATGAGATGGCATTATACGTGTAGGCTAGGCCTAATAGGTTTTAGGCTAATGGGCGCGACTGGTAGAGAGAAGTCCTACGGAGGCAGATTCATAAATGTGTCTTGATAGTCGATGATGGTCTGAGCTTGTCGTCTGATGATTCGAAGCAAGATGGTTCGTCGTCGTCGAAATGCGATGATGATGCACATTACGACCAGAATGGAGATGATAATAGATGCGATGCTGACACCGATTATGATGGTGCCAGTTCACCATGTAATTGTTAGACCTGTGATGGTGTCCCATTCCATGTTTATTCCACATTGAAAGAGGAAATGTGGAATTAACCTCCAATCATGTGTACGTAATGAAGAGAGTTAACTACGACCTTGAATTTACTTCCAGTCCCTATCTAGTTGATCAAAATGGTGCACCACACCCTACTGGTATAAAGGCTAAGCACTTCTGCGGAAATGTGGAAACTGACTGATTCTCTTTATATTCTATAACTAAGCAGACCTCTTGCACCTTAAGCCAGACTTCCAGTGCAAAATGAAAATGGCAATAATTTTTTACAAACATTGGTGTGATAGCGTACAATGCAGAACAAGTGGTTGGTACTAATCTGGCCATCTACATGTTTCTTGTGGGCTTCCTCGATTTTAGCTTCAAATTTCACCAATTTGGGTTTTCGTACATAGGGTTCAACACCTGCTTCTACCTTTGAAATGTCCATCTCTGATTTGGCCTGCAGTGTTTTTAACGCATGCAAAAATAGATGTTTGGTTGTGATGGCAAATGTGTCTTCATATGAGAGTGCCAACTCTCCATGTAATGTTGGTCCTGTGATGGTGTCATATTCCATATTTATTCCACTTTGAAAGAGGAAATGCGGAATTACCCTCCAACCATGTATACCTAAAGAACGTAATAAAGGGAGATCTATGACAACTATGACCTTGAATTTACTTCCAAGTCTCTGTCCATTTGATCAAAGTGACACATCACCTCAGTAGCTGGTATAAAGGCTAAGCACTTTTGCAGAAATGTGCAAACTGGCTTATTCTATTTATATTCTATAACTAAGCAGACCTCTTGCTTGTATAAAGGCTAAGCACTTTACACAAACGTGTAAACTGACTGATTCTATTTATATTCTATAACTAAGCCGACCTCTTGTGCAAAATGAAAATGACTACCTAGGTGATGTGTAGCAGGTAGATAGTAGCAAACTGCATACAACAGTCCCGATTGAAAATCGGACATGATGTAAAGTGGGTTAAAGAGAAGCTTCAGTTCAGCCATGATGTCTCTAATACGGGTGAAGAGTTTTTTGGTAACTTTCGCCAGTCTTGTCTGACAGCAGTCTAAAAGCAAGTGATTACCCACCCCTTTAAATGGTTGCGCAAAGTGTACACTTGACAGTACGTAAATTGTGTTGCACTTTACCATAAACTTGTAAGTTGTTTGTTGTCAAAATTACCTGGTGTTGTGTTGAATTTGGTAATAGAAACATTTCTCCTCTGCAAGTTTCAGCTCTAGCTGTGTCTAAAGAAATTGTGACTTGGTTCTAGACGAGTTCTTATGGACAATGACAAGCCCAAAACACAGTTGAAAGAGTCCATAAAATTTACAGGAATTATTTGTCTGAAAAGACATTACAAAAAAGTAGCCCAGTGACTGATCTCACTTAAAATATTCACACTCTCAACATGGGAGTGCATCATCCACCAAAGATACATCTTACATTTTCCATGCAGTTCATTCAAACAGGACATCTCCAATGGGGTTAGGGATAAGGTTTGCTCTCAGAAACTGTAATTGGATCTCTTTACGTTCCTCATTTGTTGGTTTCGATAAAGTCATAGTCTTGTGTTGAATTTGGTAATAGAAACATTTCTCCTCTGCAAGTTTCAGCTCTAGCTGTTCTTGTGTTGAATTTGGTAATAGAAACATTTCTCCTCTTCAAGTTTCAGCTCTAGCTGTTCTTGTGTTGAATTTGGTAATAGAAACATTTCTCCTCTGCAAGTTTCAGCTCTAGCTGTTCTTTTGGTGAATTTGGTAATAGAAACATTTCTCCTCTGAAAGTTTCATCCCATTCACCTTCGATGACAACATCTTCGAATGTTTTCAGCAATGTAGGCAATCCTTGAAGCCTCTCATGACTTAACAATGATCGTACCGACTTTTATGCTGGATTCAAGCATTGCTGAGTATCAGGCACTTCCATGGCTGTGACTGTTTTGTATGTTCTATTTAATTCAACTGTAGGATCATTGCGAATGATATTTTGGGCATTTTTGTTACTGCTTCACTGCGTATCTGGAGATCTTCATTTGGTGGATGATCGTGCTCATTGCACAGGCTTAGAAGTCGTTGGTTGGGCAGACTTAGGAAGTCAGTTGGTTAGGCAGACTTAGGAAGTCATTTGGTTGGGCAGACTTAGGAAGTCATTTGGTTGGGCAGACTTAGGAAGTCAGTTGGTTGGGCAGACTTAGGAAGTCAGTTGGTTGGGCAGACTTAGAAAGTCATTGATTGGGCAGACTTAGGAGTCATATGTGCACTTGATCTTCAATGGAATTGATCTTCGTACTAGTGATTCTTGCAAAGCATGTTTTCTTCAGAAAGCATAACCAGTAGCTAAAAATTACAGAAAATCACATCATGGTATGAAATTGCCATCTGCCGAAATTCAAATGTAGAAGAATTCAATGTCAGACGACCTAAAAGTACCACGTGGACAACCAACTATATACCTTGGTGAACTAGGCTGAAACAGTGAAGAAGTGAATCATAAACAATCTATGAAAAATTACCATATCCATATCACAATGTAAGATAATAACATCATTTTGGCATGTAACCGCTTGTAACCTGGACAGTTTAGTGGTCATAATAATGATATTATTATTAGGTGCTTACTTACCGTTTGTCCCAGTATGCTTTGTGTCCGGCATATGCATATCCTTGGTAAAACATTCGAATTCCACCCTTGGACAACACTGGTCTAAGGCGATTGAAGAATGCTGCATAGTATTAAGTGCATAGAGTGGCACCAACATACATCAATGCGATTTTACATATTAATATACTATGATCAAGTAACGATGATATAGGTGGTCTCAATATTACACAATGTTCTATAATTATATTAAGAAGTTCCAGATGAGTACATACTCTCATGTAGGGATGCAAATAGGTGATCCAACGGTGACTGGTCTCGCACATTAATCGTCTCGAACCCTGAAAATAAAATGAGATGTTTCAGAGTGGTATAAATTGTAATGTCGCAATATTATATTCCCAAAGTAACAATTCTATTGCGCAATGTTGTCCTCATATGTAAAAAAAATTCTGTCACGTAATAATAATAAAAAAAATAAGAGAGCACGTTTTGAAAAGAAAATATTTTCTATAAATTACCAAAATATATTCATTGATTCATTCATTCCAAGTGTTTATATAGAACATCTTCAAGACGCTACGGTACTCAGAAGCGCGCCAGACACACACACACGCACACACCCTTCTAATGAAAAAAAGGGGAGATGAGTGACTTGTAGAAAGCTTCAATATATGGCTCAAGTAACGTGTGGAGCTTAAGTGCGAGCTCAATGCCGATTGAATGATTCATAAACAAACAAAAAAAGTGCGACACTGGGCTATATTCACATGTGCGCGATGTATTTGCTTACACAGGTCTACAATTGGGCATGGCATCTATTGTATAATTTTAATTACTTCTCTGCATGTGATGAAATAGCCTATGTATAAATTTAAAGTACTCACATTTTGCCTCCTCATCAGACTCGTAATTCAGCCTCGTCGTCTCACTCGCCATGTAATTCAACCACAGCCTCTCAGCAGCCTCGTAATTCGTCGTCATCATCGTCGACTGAGCTTCCGTCTCCACATAGTTTTCCATCTCAATCGCAGATTATTATCAACTCACAAGTTCTTACGCATAGAAACTCAACCCTTTTTATATTTGGGATTGACAATAGATTGTTAGAAAGTTGACCTGTGGACGGTCGAAATTCACCAACAAAGAGAACAATGCCATCGTTTGTAGACCACTGTGTGAGTGAGTGGACTCGAGCTTTTGATTTGGTTTGGCTAGTTTATAATATATCCATTCGGTCACATTTAAAATTGTTTATGCAAAGCACAGCGCCCCGAACAACCTGATATGTTTATACGTTATTGCCGGCTCATAGACGCTGGATAACATTTTCCAGGTTTGTAGATTCATTTCCACGAGTGGGAGGGGTAGAATAGAGGTCGCTGGATGTTTGATTTCTCGCCATTGTGTGAATGACCAGATGCCCACCAGGTTCGTTTGCAGTTAAGACATTGCTTCCTAAATGAACATTGACCATGGAAATGCAAAGCGACTTCGGTCCTTTTTAGTTTCAGTCTATAGCGGTTATGGCAAGCGTGCAGGCGGGCGGAAAACCCCTCCCCCTCCCCCACCCACAGCTCCTTCAACTGTGCTCTCGTGCTATGGATGCGTGTAAAGTGTCAGAAAATACAACAACGTCTTATACTATGGCATCAGCAGTTTGCAATGCTTTATAAATTTCACAATGTTTTCGAGATCGTCTAGTTGTCGGATGAACATGGCATGGCCCACCTCGTTTTGTTGAATGAAACGCCCTTCTTGGTTGGATACAGCTTTCCATTCCCCTCATCGTATTCACGAATGTGTATCATCAGTTCGTCCTTGTACGTGGTTGCAGATAGGAAGCGATTATTACCGATAGATTCTTTGAAGAGATCTTGAGGCTTCTACAGTTATAAAAAATATAACGAAAATTAAATACTGATTCAGATTGAACTTGCTGAGAGCTACAAAAAAAGCAATATATCTATTGCAATCTATATAATATGTAAAGAAGCAGACTTGCAGAAATTGAAGTCATTTTGGACTGTTTGTAGAATTCTAGCTGTGCTTGAGGCCCTAAGAATAGCGATGCTTGAAATTACCCTCCCACTTTAGTGGCAGACTGTTTCAGGCTGATGATATCATTTGACCTTAGAGTTGAACTACATTATTCCGATACCAGCCTATGGGTGCAAAATATTCTGATACCAGCCTATGGGTGCAAATTATTCTGATACCAGCCTATGGGTGCAAATTATTCTGATACCAGCCTATGGGTGCAAATTATTCTGATACAAGCCTATAGCTGACTACTCACTTCAGTGTCGAAAACAGTTTCAGGTATAGGAGGAAACTGAGTGGTGTTGGTTGTGAACTGGTGTAATCGTACTTGGATCTATGTCAAAACTTCAGTGTCTAAAACAGTTTCAGGTATAGGAGGAAACTTACACTTTGGTGATGTTGCTGTGAACTGGTGCAATCGTCCTGGGGTCTATATCAAACATTTCAGTGTATAGAACAGTGTCAGGTATGGTCTCACACACCTAAATCTCCACGGCAGGTTGGACAAAACGTCCGTTTGGCTCGGGAATTCGTTCAGACAATATGACCTGCCACATTGTGGTATTGGTGGTAGTGCGTGATCGAAACATACCGGACATTCGAATAATGGAAATCAGTGTAGTTCCTTTGATGGTGCTCGACGGTAGACTGGGTGGACCAACAGCACGCAATGACTGACTATAGTTAACAACTGGTTCTGGCCGATCGTTTACAAAAGAAGCCAAAAATTCATCACCATATACTTTTAGATTAAACGGCTCAATTCCAGTCACAGTGAAGTGTACGCCTGCCGTCCTACGTTCCCACCGACCGTACTGCCTTCAGCACGTACGCGGCCTAAGGAGCTGGGTACTTCCCTATCGAGCGCTACCAAGAAAGGGGGGAATGAAGTACTTGCTGCAAGCTGTGGATCCTGGGTTGATGATAATGATGCACGGGGTTCGAATCCAGGCTGGATGAGTTGACGCTCCCTTAGGCGTTGACTCCTACGGGGCTGGAAGGACGAGGTATTGGCTCCCTGTTGGAAGTAATCCTCTCGAGATTCGAACGGGTATGGGCGGCCTTGGGCAAGGGGGCTGGTGCTATAGGGCCTTGACGAAAGGTGTCTGAGTGGGGCAGCGGTGACCTTTGGGTTCACGACCTCTCCTTCCATAGAATAGAAGTCAGGGTTCGTTCTGGTCGGATCCACACTATCTCTCCCGAATGCCGTTTCCTCCATCTCTTCTATTCTCTCAGCTAAGCCTTGTTGGTTATTTGATAACTCTGATTGATTGCTAACAATTTCCGCTAACTGTGAAGTCATGTCAGCCTGGGTGGAAACCAAAGATGCCTGGGTCGACGCTATGTCAGATAGTTTGGACATCATGGCTTGGAACATGGCAGTGGTACAAGGGGGATCGTTAAGAATAGGCCTAACTTCTTCAGCTATTTCTAATCCTACATTCAAACGACTTTCTGCCATTTTCTGAGTCTTTATTATCAAGCGGAGTAAAAGCACACTCTAACTACTACTGATTTAAACACAATAATGCAATCATGTAACACACATTCATTCACATAACCCTTTGACAAGTCCAGAAATCCTACTGTCTTATCCAAACGGGGTCATACGGGGCGGGGGCACTTAACTCTGTATCTGGAGGAGTTACAGATTAATGGGCGAATCTAAAGGGTAATTCACAGACCTGACTCCGTAGCTTCCTTCCCTTCGATAGGCGCAACCTGCCCAAGCTCTCATGAAGTCGTTTCCTCCATCGATAGCGTGTACATCGTTCTAGTTGGCGGTGGCCTCGTCCTCCAATTCTGCGCCTTTCGTCCGGGACTTATTAGCGGTTCCTAATCTACTTATAACTGCTCGAGGCACGGTTGACGACATTTCTTCATCACGTCTGGGGTTGGAAATCGTCTGCGGTGCTCCAGATTCGATCCCTGGGGTAGACGCGGTTCGCTCTGCCGTCCTCCGAGTTCCAATTCAGCCTGCTCGTCCGACTGCCAGTTGAGAACTGCTCTATTTTCTGTCTGCATTCTGCGTATATCTAACTCTCTTTCCTTTTCAAACAGATACACGCCTCAGTCCAGTATATAAATATATACATGTATATATAATATATATATATATATATATATCTATGCTTAACGCATTGGCCGCCATGTACGAAGTGCCTCGTACTCGAATATTCATACTTACAATATACGGGCCTCTAGGCGTAGGTTCTAAGTTACTCGACACTCCATCTGGTAGTGATAATACAGCTTCCGTGTCCGTCGACGCTACATCTGGTAGTGATAATACAGCTTCCGTGTCGGGCGCCCGGTTTGTCGACTTTCCGACAGGGAAGGTGTGGATTCAATTAGCGACAGGGCGGCCTCGAGTCAAAGTGATGACAGGACTGCGGCGCACCGATCAACGATCCGGCGGTCGAAGCTTTACGACCGGAAACGGTCGTCAGCGGGGAAAGTAGCTGCCGTCGGTCCAGGCCCCTGCCAGTCCGTTACTGGTTACATTATATTACGGATTACATTACGCCTACTGTTACAGCCAGGAGCTGTACAATGCCGCCCGCTCACCTTTGAGAAAAATCAGGCCTAAGGGACTGAATTTTTCTCACGTCTCGGCTCTCAGTGTCACATTTGTCGGCGGATAGCAGCCGTTATTCCTTCTCTCTTATCTCTCGTCTGTCGTTAGTGTAGGTCGGTGGTTGGGGTCGTCTTATGGTTTTCACATCTACTGGGCGGGCCGGGTCAGCTTCCTCTTCATTTGTCGAGCCACATCTGTTTGTGATTCCAAGGCGCTTAATAACTTTTCTTGTACATTTCAACATATCAAACAGGAGATACAAATCATCTCTAAAACGTTCTACATAGCATGCACAACTAATCTTCGCATTCATCGTTCCGTTTTACAAAACGTTTATCTCAACAGTCCATCCGTTGTCAGGTTCCATAGCACATCCATGGCCACCATTTCGAAACCTGCATTATAAACCTACGAGATACAAGCTTCAAAGCGATGCGTTCGTTTGGTTCCAGCATTCTCTGGTCGCCCGATGCACATACAGAATTCAACACTAAAGCATTTATATGTAGATATATGTAAGCCTACAGACTAAAAGCGGAATATTATTAAGTTTGCCTGACTTCTTACGCATCAGCATTAAAACGGGCAGGTCGTTTTATCGTGCGCTGCGGTCGGAGATTTCTTGATTCAGAATCGTCGTTTTCATCGAGAGCGAGAGGGGTCAGATCGATTTCCTCTGTTGCGGTTTTCCACAGTTCTGGGTTGGTTCCGTGATACTTCTTCAATCGGTCGGTGTAGACCAATTGGGCTCTGCTTCTTGGCGATTTGCGGATCTGGTAGAGGACGCTCCCGACTCTCTTTTCGATTCGGAATGGTCCTTTCCAAAACGAGCACCATTTCTCGCCCAGACCCTTAGTTTTTCTCGGATAGTAGAACAGGACGAAGTCACCTACTTCATACTCCATCGGTCGCACGCGTAGGTTGTATCGGAAGGCTCTAGTTTCAGCGGTCTTTTTCATGCAGGCTCTGGCTTCAGCAAATGCGTCCTGCATTTCCTGGCCTCGTCGATACACATATTCATGGCAAGAGGGCGCTTCACCAGTGGTATACAGGTCTCCTAACACGAGGTCAATTGGGAGGGTCGATTCGCGGTTTAGGTAGAGTTTGTTTGGGGTGAAACCTGTCGATGAATGAATCGTCGCACGATAAGCGGCCATGAGCATGGGTAAGCAAGTATGCCAGTCACGTTGTCGTTCAGACACAGCTTTTGCCAGCATTGTGTTCATTGTTTTGTGAAAACGTTCGAGCCGGCCATTACAAGATGGACGATACCCGGATGTTCTCACCTTATCGATTCCTAATAGTCTGCAGAGGTCTTTAAACAAGTTCGCCTCGAAGCATGGTCCTTGGTCCGATAGGATTTGTTTGGGACATCCATATCTTACAAACCAATTGTCTATCAAAGTTTTGGCCACAGTTATCGATTCCTGGTTGCGAATCGGATAGGCTTCGGCGAATCGGCTGAAGTGGTCGATAACCGTCAATATATATCGATGACCTGCACTTGAGACCACGTGCGGGCCTGTTATGTCAATTGCGATCAGTTCCATGACGTCACCAACCTCCATCGGTTGCAGTAAAGCATGCCGAGGGAGTTTTCCTCGAAAGTACCTGGCGCAAGGGAGACAGCGCATCAGAAATAACTTCACGTCTTCCGTCCATCGGGGCCAATAAGCACGGCGCTGTATTTGATTCAGCGTTCGTTTCATTCCTAAATGACCTCCCGTCATTCCTTCATGCGCTAGTTTCATGATAGTCTCTCGGTGTGGCGGGGGAGGGATCAATTGATACCAGCGTACATGATTGTCTTCTGTGTCCAACCATTGTCGTGTCAATAGACCGTCCCGCATTTCTAGTTGAGACCATTGAGCGATCAGCATCTTCACGGTACACTGTTAGAAGTAATGGTTTTGTATATGGTATGTAAATGGTATTCCATCCGTGGTCTCTATCTCTACCCTATTAAGGTATACTGGAATACCATTGACAAATGGTATTATGGGATACCACTTGGGAAGGTTTTCAGATGGTAATAAAAAGGTTTGTTACAAAACCAAAACCGTTATAATATGGTTTTAGTAAGGTATTCTACTAAATCATTGCATTGGGTTTTTAAATGGTAGTAATAGAGTTATGTTCAATACCTCATGAAATGATATTTTACCAGGTATTCAACTAGTGCCTTGTAAAACCATTGGAGAATTGAAAAGGTATTGTGATATACCATAACCAGTGGCGGTTCTAGGAATTTCGCTTTGGGGGGACTAAATCGGGGCTAGAAAAATATTGGGGGTCCTAAATTTTCCACGAAAATTCTGACGACCATATTAAAAGACATGACGGGTGTTTGACATTTTCGCGCCCACTCCACCCACTACTCTAGCCGCCAGGCCCTACACGGGTATATTACATTAACGTGTTACTTTTATAACGTGTTACTCCCATCATGCACCGGATAAAAAGTACTGTTATTCACAATATTGTATATTACATGAGCAACAGGTACATCAATATACACAATGCAATAATAATAATAGTGTCTCTGTTGAGAAAAATGTATAAAATAAATTGCATTATGGAACCAAAAAGCAGTATGAGTTCAGAAATAATAATGCTAGTGTTCAGAACTTGAAAATTAGCCGTCGAAGTTGAAGGACTACGCAGAAAAAGGCATTAGTCGCAAGTCGGTCGGTAGGTATGTAGAAGAGGCAAAAGTAACCAATGGCGGAGGTTACTCCAATTGCCAGAGTCGGTCGTCCTCCACCGAAACCAAAACACTCGGCATATTTACTTAACAACTTTCTCCGCCAAATGTCTAACTACGCCTGGCACGGAAACCTTGCACCCCATGCAATACTTTTCGATGAAGAGGCAGGTGCGACTCATCGTCTCAGGATAACGGACTGAAAAAACCCAGAACACAGCGTACCAGGCTTCAAACGCCTTTGTGTACGAAGACGTAACGAGCAGTTCGATGTTGTCGAAGTGCAGAGTCCACTGCTGGCTGCCACTGACCGACACGATGGATGGTACTGGATTACTGGTGCCCTAAAAAATTCAAAAGCCACAACAACCTCAACAATGGGGAAAGGTTAATCTCTTTATAGTCTCAACACACCATGGGCCAGGCTTTTCTGCGCCACCAGTCGTGTACATGTAATACAATACAATCAGGTTGCAACTCCGCCACGAGGGGAACCTATCGCGCCGGTCCAAAGCCCGGGTAAAGGAGGAGGGTTGACCTGAGGAGAGTGGGCGTCTCCCAGGTCGTAAAAACCAACAAGGTCTGAAAATCCTATATCAGAAAAGAAAAGAGACAATCATGCAGAAGGCAATAAGGCGGAAAATGGGCCTGTTTGGACATATCGCTAGAATGAGTGACGACAGGAAACTCAAAGCAGTGGTGTTTGGAGTAATGGATGGGAAGAACAAGAGAGGAAGACCACGTAGAGAATGGACAGACGACATAGAAGACTGAGGTCAAGACACTCTGCAAAGACTGTATCATATGGCGCAGTACAGAGACGGATGGAGAAGGAGAATCAAACTGACACTGGAGGCCTATGAGCATGAAGCTCATGGTTCATGATGATGATGATGCATGGTTTTAGATGCATTTTTTGCATACTAACTTACAAAAAGTTAAAATTGCAACAAGCAACAGTGAGAATTACATTACCTGCATCGATAATTGTCCACATTGGACTCGCTATAACACGGATCCGGTACACTCGATATTATGTTATATATATATGTACTGTAATGGTTCAACATACCTTGGCACGCTCCAAGAAGATGGAGTCGGTCTTGTCCGCGAGGTAGAGGGCCAGGACTCTCACTCCCAGAATTACCGACAATCCTGTCAACAACAAGATAAAGTTACAGTTAACCCTCAATGGGTCCTTGTCAGAAAGTTACGTTCCAGGTCCTTGGGGTTCAAATGCACCCCTAAGTGTTTGAGAATATAAATCAACGATACGCTCTGTCTACCGGTAATCGAATACCATGTATTTTATATAAACATACTGTTCAATGTTTTATTTATTTATTTATTTATTCAACACATTTATATAGCGCCCCTTCAGGAAATAAACCGACTCAGAGGCGCTCTCTGCGCTGGACTAGTCGATGGTAAGATATGCCATACGGCCAACATATTACACCAGTTAACAAATGACATAATTATCTAAATCGTACATTTGTCACACAGTAAATTATTGACAGAGTGTGCCGGACAAGCAGGCCTAGAGCACTTATCGCAGAATTTGCGCGTCTTCCTGTCACACTCGCGCGGGCACAGATGACAACGTCCCTGTGTCCTCTTCACTTTAGCTGGTATCTCAGTTCCTGCTTCAAATTCTCCAGAGTCCAGTTCTATAAGTTGGATTGCGTCCATGATCGGTCCTCTGAGCAGGGCTGGCTTGTCCAAACGTCTTCTTATAAGTGGCTCGGCAAGAGACTCCCCGAGACTGATGATGAATTGGCGACGACGTATCGCTTTGGACGACTTATTCCAGTCAGGGTTATTGCACATCCAGATCACGAAACTGGCAATGGCAGCTGTGTCAAGCATGTCAAAGAATAGGACCATTGGCCACCTGTTGATCTTTCGTTTACATGAGTAGATGCAAGCCAAATGATCCATGTTATCTACTCCGCTCTTAGTTGCATTGTAATGAAGGATGATCTCTGGTTTTTGTTTCAGACCATCGACAACCTTGTCGTGATGCATTGTCGACAAAAGAATGACCGACTTTCCCTTTTTTGGGACATATGATACCAACGTTTTGTTGCCATCAAATGCAAAGATCGAAGAAAATTCGTCTCTGTTTTTTGCTATCATGCTTGGAGGAATGTCTCGTTTGTTCTTGCGCATCGTTCCTACATAGGTCATACCCTGAGTAAGCAATTCTTCTGCCACTGAAATACTGAAAATGTAAGCAAAACAAAATGTCTGACTTCTAAAAAGGTCCAACTAATATCAGGAATGTTCTAACATAATTGATAATAACATAACAAATTATTGCAGTAGGCCTAATTAGCACCAATTACCTGAATTTGTTCATAATATCAACGTTATAATTTTGGGGTGCATTTGCACCCCCGATGAATCTGTGCTGGCAAAAATTGACGTCAACTTTTTTTATCGTTTTATGCATGAGTATATGAAAAAATGGTTCACTTACAATGTCCTAGAAGATAACTGCTGAAATTTTAATAATAACACGTGAGTAGCCATAGAATCGGCCATGGGGTGCAATTGCACCCCAAGGACCCATTGAGGGTTAATCACCCAATTTATATCCTGCAACAAATATCCTTTTAACTCGCAACATAATGTTCATTAATAATTTTAACGACCACAAAAAGGATGTAAGCCTGACTGAACCTTGGCCTAGTGGACGCCACCTGGATTGAACTAGGACCACATCTGTATGTGAAACCACAGCTTAACTGCTACACTACATCACCTACAATTAGTATAACAACTGTACATAAAGAATGTGCTTAAGAATGTGTTTGTAACTATGAATAACAGCACACAGACAAAAAAGTATAGTAAATATTCAGCAGTGGCATTATAATCTACAATATAATCATAAACAAGGTCTTTACAATAAATAATATGGCAATTAGTGAGAAATAACCTTTGTGAGCTTCCTCATCAAGAGTCTCGTCCATCCTGCGACTGTGCTCACACAAGATAGACTGCAAGGAATCTGCCTCGGAGCCCCGACGGAACTTCTGCTTTGCAGCGATGACCAGAGCAGCGCTGAAGTCTCCGAGTCGTTTGACGGCTCGGACATCAACGTTGTAGAGGTTCATCGCGTCACCCACGAGCTGCAAAGTAATTTTCATACTTGCATTTTTAACATGTGCAGAATCCAGTAATTATTCTAGACACTTGCAGTTCAAACAGTACCAAATCTTGGATTTTGATGTGGCCTCGCATAACCACTTGGCCATCATGGAAAGCAAAACAGTTCCCTTAACAGCACTTTCAAACCATAAGTTGGGTCTCTCGTTTCCATAGCCTAGTTTACCAATGGACCGTATGCTGCAACGGGTCAACACAAAAGGTTTAAAATCAATAGCATGAGACCTTGACAAGAATGCACTAACATAATGATGTTGGCGGAGGCACGGAAATGACTCAAGCACTGCCGCGGTGGTCTGCTCTAGGCACATCTTCTGTCGATGACGTGCGGTCCTTTTCAATTTGTCAGTGAGCAACGCTTTGTCCGGCTGTGCCTTCCTACACTCACTGACAATAGCCGCAACGTTCTTGTCGATGGACCGCTGGTCCTCACCGGCGAGGGACAGCTCCACTTCCGAGACCTAGCACAAAACAGATGGACGGGCATGTTTAAAGCAGGCAATAGGTTGAAGAAAAAGGATCAACTGGCATTCAGTAACAAAGTAAGTGAAGTAACCAGGAAGCTCTTTTTTACCGTCAGCGAACATCTAAGTACTTGCTTACTTTGAAACGTGGGACTTTTGGTGAAGGGGCTGTATCAGAATCATCCAGGATGACCTCAGATTTCCTCTTTCGACCCGACACGCCACACCGGCCGTACTTCTCCCGCATAAACTGAACTGTCTTATCAGAGGTCAACTGCGGTCTCTGCAGCTTCATCTTGGCCTTGAGCGAGTTTCTCCAAGAGTTCTGCAAAAGTTGCACAGTCGACTTTCATCCGTTAACTCATTTTATAATATCATTTACTAATCCATAGGTAAAAGAACTAAATTTGGTGATAATGGAAACATAGAAGTCAATTCAAGTGGCTGCACCCAATTTTGTGTTTCATAGACGATGTCACAAAAGGAATCAAGCCGATTGCCAACAGCTTAATTTCACGAGACAAACCCCAGAGTTAGCGAAATAATGTGAAACGCACTGAACATTTCACTTCATATTTATAAATGCAATACAACAGTTAGGAAAATCCACAATAAATTGACACATACCGTTGTGCCATCCACATCCAACAGAAATGGATATTTAACACACAGCGTTGATACAACGATACTGTAGCTGCTTCTGGACGGATACCTTAACACAAAGCAAACCCACAATTATAAAACTGGGCAACCAGAAATGGTTCTGAAACTGATGTTGAGGTATCTGCAATTTAACAAATTTCCGGGGATCCCCGCTAGGAGGTGGGGCGGTTGGGGTTTAACAAGGGCGAGCAGAGGAGGGTAGGTGAGGTTGAGGGGCAAAGTCAAGTAATCTCCACTGAATTGGGGGATGGACGTCATTGGGCCATCAACAGAGTATGCAGAAAGGTTTTGGCCACACATCCTGCAAGATAGAATAGATTAATCATAGGTGCAATAACAAATGCATGAAATTCAAAATACAAATGCCACAAACCATATCTTTCTCCGGATGAGGTCATCCGCCAAGGTCTCCACGACATTTGCCCGGTTTGTGGTCCCTGGCAGAATTAAGGCCCGGTTCTTTTGTGCCAGGTAGACTCTCGTAGCCTCTGGTAATGCAGGCAGCAAGTATGTAGCCTGGTTTAACTGGAGGCTGGAAAAACACCCGAAGGTTAGAAATGCTAAAGGCGACACAAAATAATTTCAATTTTCACTACTTTGCTCAATTCACGCAGGACAGACTAAGCTTTGCTTCGTAAATAACTCTATCAATCTTAATGACTTGTACAATACAATTCTTTCTTCCCCTCCCACCTCCCCCGTTGCAGACCTCATTTATGGATGGCACCGAATGGCCTATCAGCCAAAGGGGATTCAGGGGGAAATAGGGACCAACTTTCCCCAAAATAGTCACATCAGATACAACTTGCTTACATAATGCTAGTGCAGGTCCAGCATTATGATCTCTGCACAACCATGTCAAACTTGTTTAACGGTAGAGACAGCAAAAAACTTACCCATTTTGTTCCTCAGCCATTGGTCGAATATCTACTGCTGTTGCTGCTAGAGTTGCAGTTGAGCTGGAAGCGAGAGCGATGGGCTGTGGCACCGGCACAACCAACGTCTTCTGCAATTCGATGAACTTCACCTGGAGCTTCATCTTTGGTAGAAGCTTCTCGACCATGTTCTCGGTCAGCTTCAGCAATGTGTTGCCATCAACCTCTTCCTCTGTACATGAATAATTACATACACATTGCAGCACAAAGAACCATACGAAGTAAATGGCAAACACAAAAATAACATACATGTATATGACATAATATAAAAAGTGTAAAACAACACCACTTTTTCAATATTTCACTGGCTATTTTCCAAACAGTAGGTATATTAGTAGTAACTATTTACTAGAACAATAGGCTACACGATAGGGGGTGTGTGGAATGCCTTTTTACTTTCAGTTCAATTTGTGAAAAGAATGCATTTTCCTCAAATCGAATTTCAATGCGGTTCGGATATAACATAAGTCCTTGTTAATTTGTTCTATTTGATATTTCATATGCATTTCAGATTCAAATTTATATGCATGGCTGTATATCTTACTAAGTTGAAAAAAATGTGAAATTTCTTAAACTACACACAAAATTTAAATATATGCACAAGTCCAAATTATTAGAATGCCGGAACCGACTGATCACGCGCTTCCGCACGCCCCTACTTCTCGAATCTAGGCACATGATATTTCGAGGTAATGAAATTGCACCCATCAACAACAAAGAAATGATGCAAGTTATAATCTGCCTCCTCGCCAGGATATGCCACTGCCCAGCGATCATCAACGTCAACTGAATATGCGTGTAGATGCCGATGAAGCCGCCTACCAAAACACAGTCTACCGCATAAAAGCCACATGTTATGAAAAAGTATTATATACTTTATGCGGAAGAACACCGGAATTTCTTCCTCTTCAACAATCTCAAGAATTAAACATCCATCAACTGTATAAGTAACGTGATCACGTTGCATTTGGTTCGTGGTAGTTACTTTATCCGTTACCGCAACTTCAACTTTAAGTCTGTCTGCAATGGCAAACCTCAAATCTGATGGTAAATGTGACATTTGCCAGACAACAGTTCTTGTCAGAGGACGTGGCTCACAACTAAGAAAATCAGTACTAGTGAACTCCCAACACTGTCGCATCTGATGACGACTTGCCATTGTTGCTGTCACATTGACATAGTTACCCAATGATGCAATGACGGACTTGAAATATTGGTGTTTGGCTTCGAACCTCATGCACCATAAATGACGTAATGGCCCATACATACCAATCATTCGTGGGTAATGGGTCATGTAGTGATGTTTTGGTGTTATTGCATTTGATCCAAATAATGACACATAATGTGTTAAAAATTGAAAGATCAAACCTTCAAGATATGACAATGATGATTTATTCACAACCGGCGACAACACGATATCTGTTACATCTCTCATGAGCAGGTAAGCTTCCCATGACTCATCACATTCGTCAATGTACTTACCAAGAACCTGAGGCAATAGTAAAAACAGCTGCCATTTCTGAGATGCTGAGCCAACAATTTTACCTGATGGGCCAACATTTTTTGCTGTCAAAGCATTTGGTTTGTCACTTACATGTCTACTTGCATCAGCTAGGTCAGCATTGAGCTGTTCAAGAGTGACAGTTTTGTCATGCACAGCTTTGTGTATTACCTTGTGTAGCAAGTGAGGAATAACCCCTTCAAGGAGATCATGCATGACATCAGGAACCAATGCAGTAGTAACATCAAAATAAGGTAAATCAAGCAGTGGACATCTATGCAGAACACCGTACACAGACCCGTTGGCTTTGCAAGCATCGAGTGCCTCCAAGTGGTAAGCATGTACCTCCTTATTTCGCAAAACAAATGTATCTTCTCTGAATGATGTTCCTATTTCATCATGGTTAGCCATGCAAAACCGACAAATCCTACCTGCATTGAAATGACGCTGAAACCCGCCTAAATCGTGAGCTGACAAATTATCACCCGAAACAGTTGCTAAGCCAGCTCGGAAATTATAAGTCACACCATCAGCTATAACATCTATACCTTCAGATGCTAAAGTTTCTAGCTCATCGATGAGGGGCTTCAACAGCTGAACAAGAAATGGATCAAACTGGCGCAAATGCTGGTACCGAACCAATACACAAAGATGAATGTATTTCATCTCTGACCAATATTTGCAATCCATATTACCAACAAAGTAATACACAGCCAGAACCTTGTGCTTACCCCTTTTGGATCCGATTGGATTACAAACCTCAAATTCATCGAGGTAGAAGTGCAATCTTATTGCATCGGGATGATCAGAAAAAAAGGATGGTTGGCATAAATACTCCCATCAACATAACTTGCCATGTGATAAGCGTCTTCGAAAACAGTCTTGCCTGACTGAATCTGTTGCCGCACATCAACGTTCGAGAGCATGAGCTTCAAAACTGAACTGACTGGTATGTAGTGAAATGATGGAGAGTTACCAGGACGTCTTGGTTCAAAGACAATTTCAATTGGCTTAGCAAATTGGAAATTGTCACAAATAAATCTGTTTAACTTGTAGTCAGTATTTATATGTTGGAAAATATCATCAAACATCGAGGTCTCATTTAGAAAAATATGTCCCATACCTGCTGATGGCGAAGTAATGCTTTGTTCTTCACAAACAGTTAAGAAAACTGACTTGTATGTGTCATGCAATTGTGAAACCAATAACTGCATTTCGTCAATAATATCTTGTTGTACACACACTGGCAGAATGTGTTTTTCTCTCAATTTAAGAATAGAGAAGGCCATGTGCTTTTCAAGGTCACTTACCGTCTGGTCAAGCGAGGCAAGTGTACATTTCTGATCATAAAGAATTTCCGTAGTACAAGCATGTGCACAACCTTCTTCAGTAGTAATTATTGCAACATTATCAAGACTTTCCACATCACTGGCGTCAATAACCGATTCAGACTCTGCAGTTTGAACATTCTTGTGCTTTGCCGCCACATGACGAACAAAATTCCTTACCTTATGGAACGTATCATTGCAACCTTCAATATTGCACGTGACATAGAAATGTGCAAATTTCTCGTGAAACAATCTTAAATGCTTACTGTACCGATACAGTGTTGTTTTGACAATGCCACAGTGCGTGCAAGTATACATCATCATGCAGTTCTGGTATGATCATAAGTGAAAAATTAACTAAATGAAATGTTGAGTAATGTTTAGCATTCACCTAAGAATTTGGGTTTGTAAGCACCAAAGCCGTGCTGGTCCAACCATACACCGACTTGCTCTTCCGTCCATGTCGATGCGTCCTCCATTTAAAAACACGCCTGCAAAGTCAACATAAAGTTACAAGGATTATTACTAATGACAGATATTAAATAATGGTCAGTGTTAGGATGAGATCGGCGATCTCATTTTATAACATGTTGGATAAAATGAGCTCGGCTATATTCAACCACCTACGGACAAAACTAACCCTAACACTAACCCTAAGACTAACCCTAACCCACCCTCACGACACTTAAACTAACCCTAAACGACCCTCGCCGTGCTTAAATTCTAGGTATAAAGTTTTTGATGCGGTAAGGTCGCCATTTCGAATACTGATGCTGTTGCGATGGACACGCGACGTGATTGGTCGACGTCGCCCGATCTCGTGTTAACACCGCTAAAATTAGATCGCCGATTTCGTTTTATAATTATTCATAAATAATACACGAGGAATACACAAAACAAATAGGGCCGGCGTTACTAAGCGCGCATCCTACTAAATTTCCGGCCGGCCGTTGCGGCCTTCAATCAAACCGTAATGGAGTAACAGGCTGAAACTCGGCTACCACTGTGGGCCTCCTGTCACATTAATCAAATTCCCGCCATTAGTAATAGTCGTCGTTACATGGTTCAGTTTATTAATATTTTGTGACAGAATATGAGGATAATGATAACCCGACTAAAATCAATGGGCACACAACACATGCATTGCAAAAAAAATTTGGATTTAAAAAGATTAAAACATTAAAACGTACCTTCTCTCTCAGTGATCACAGACGAAAAGACAACTTCCGTTGCAAAAATAATTTACGAAAGCTACTCTTAAACAAGTAAGTAAAAATAAATTTCTATGACGCATCGCAGAGTGCCCTTATGCGCCGCATTTATATTATAACGCGCGTCAATATTGAAATATATACATAATATAAAAATCATAAAATTAAAATTATAATACTATGCTCTTATCCTTACCTCCGGCCTCCGTTAATTTTGTCTTGAAATAAAATTTACATTCCCTGTGCATCCAGAACTTTTCATCTGTTTTTAATCATATTAACAGTGGAATAATTAGCTTTAACTAGACGTTAATTCCTATAAACTCCAGCGTTCTTATATAGGGCCTAGCATAAATGTGTGCTCAACATATAATACAATAATGTTATTCAACGGTTGAATTGACTATATTTGGAGTCAAATTAAGTATATTCATTCATTCATATCGAACATTTATATAGCGCCCCTTCAAGAAAACTGCTCAGAGGCGCTCCCAACTCCAGCACGGCTAAAAAGAACAGTCTTAAGATGAGAAAAGAAAGTAAGAGAAAGGGTCCTGCATGGGGAAAAGGCGAAGCTCCGAGCGCGCATGCATGCATACATGCATGGTTGTGTAGAAATCTATAAAAACCAGTGGCATTTGTAATATAGAATTGCTTGGACAATCACCAGACATATATATAGCCGTAATGTCGACAGGACTCCACATTCGTAGGCCTATGCCCATTGCAAATGCCTCGTACATATGGAGAATCTGCGTGGCATAAACATCGAGGATGGTCCGTTAAGGTAATTTCAAGAACCATTTCAAATGGTTTAGAAACGGTTTACTGCTAACAAAAACCGGATAGGTATTCTATCAGCTGGAAAACCTTGAGTACTTTATAATACCATTAAAAAACTATTTAAAAAACCTCTACTTCTAACAGTGTAGAGCTGAGGCTTCTTGTTCGTTCATACGATGGCGCTTCTTTGGAGTCGAGTAGGCATTGAATCACCCAACCCAGGTCTGGATCAGCTTTCTGTTCATCAGAGATTTCGGCTCGGGACCAATCTCTCGGTAGATCGGGCGTGGGGCCGGAGTGAGGGAATTTCTCGGTTCGGACGATGAACGCTGGACAGTAGCGGTCACGTGTTGAGCATTACGGGGCTTTTCTCGGACAATTTGAGAGTGGACAATTTGACTGTTTCCGAATTTCAACCCACGGACACTCATCCCTCTATCAATTTGTCCCAACTTGTCTCTGGTTCCATCAACACACACTTCATTAACATCAAAATCAATTCCATCAACAGCATTCATTTCGTATTCATCAGGGTTTGGGCCATCTTTACTTGGGCAACTACGACTCAACTGATTGAAAGAAACAAATTCTTTTGAATGTCTCTCTCTTTCAGCTCCTGGATTTATAAAGTCAGTTTGCATATGATGGTTTTTTGTTTGGAAAGCATCACTGACTTGTTCGTAACTGGTGCCAATGAACGTTTGAAAGGTTCTGTCAAGTTTGTTTCTTGACATCCCCTCCCCCGTTCCTAACATGCTAGAGCCGGCTGTTACTTTGTGTGTCTCGCCTGACCCATTCGTCTCAGTGGTCGTAAAAATGGGACGACTCGTTAGTATACCCTTTTCTTTTGCAGGGATACGTGTCTCGTCGCTCCCCATTCTCTCAGGTCTGAAACTAACTATTTTATCCCTATGCCTAATGTTACACAGTCGTCGTACCTCGTCATCATCATCATCATAATCGCCAAACTCGTCGCCATTGTACGCCTGCCGTCCTACGTTCCCACCGACCGTACTGCCTTCAGCACGTACGCGGCCTAAGGAGCTGGGTACTTCCCTATCGAGCGCTACCAAGAAAGGGGGGAATGAAGTACTTGCTGCAAGCTGTGGATCCTGGGTTGATGATAATGATGCACGGGGTTCGAATCCAGGCTGGATGAGTTGACGCTCCCTTAGGCGTTGACTCCTACGGGGCTGGAAGGACGAGGTATTGGCTCCCTGTTGGAAGTAATCCTCTCGAGATTCGAACGGGTATGGGCGGCCTTGGGCAAGGGGGCTGGTGCTATAGGGCCTTGACGAAAGGTGTCTGAGTGGGGCAGCGGTGACCTTTGGGTTCACGACCTCTCCTTCCATAGAATAGAAGTCAGGGTTCGTTCTGGTCGGATCCACACTATCTCTCCCGAATGCCGTTTCCTCCATCTCTTCTATTCTCTCAGCTAAGCCTTGTTGGTTATTTGATAACTCTGATTGATTGCTAACAATTTCCGCTAACTGTGAAGTCATGTCAGCCTGGGTGGAAACCAAAGATGCCTGGGTCGACGCTATGTCAGATAGTTTGGACATCATGGCTTGGAACATGGCAGTGGTACAAGGGGGATCGTTAAGAATAGGCCTAACTTCTTCAGCTATTTCTAATCCTACATTCAAACGACTTTCTGCCATTTTCTGAGTCTTTATTATCAAGCGGAGTAAAAGCACACTCTAACTACTACTGATTTAAACACAATAATGCAATCATGTAACACACATTCATTCACATAACCCTTTGACAAGTCCAGAAATCCTACTGTCTTATCCAAACGGGGTCATACGGGGGGGGGCACTTAACTCTGTATCTGGAGGAGTTACAGATTAATGGGCGAATCTAAAGGGTAATTCACAGACCTGACTCCGTAGCTTCCTTCCCTTCGATAGGCGCAACCTGCCCAAGCTCTCATGAAGTCGTTTCCTCCATCGATAGCGTGTACATCGTTCTAGTTGGCGGTGGCCTCGTCCTCCAATTCTGCGCCTTTCGTCCGGGACTTATTAGCGGTTCCTAATCTACTTATAACTGCTCGAGGCACGGTTGACGACATTTCTTCATCACGTCTGGGGTTGGAAATCGTCTGCGGTGCTCCAGATTCGATCCCTGGGGTAGACGCGGTTCGCTCTGCCGTCCTCCGAGTTCCAATTCAGCCTGCTCGTCCGACTGCCAGTTGAGAACTGCTCTATTTTCTGTCTGCATTCTGCGTATATCTAACTCTCTTTCCTTTTCAAACAGATACACGCCTCAGTCCAGTATATAAATATATACATGTATATATATATATATATATATATATCTATGCTTAACGCATTGGCCGCCATGTACGAAGTGCCTCGTACTCGAATATTCATACTTACAATATACGGGCCTCTAGGCGTAGGTTCTAAGTTACTCGACACTCCATCTGGTAGTGATAATACAGCTTCCGTGTCCGTCGACGCTACATCTGGTAGTGATAATACAGCTTCCGTGTCGGGCGCCCGGTTTGTCGACTTTCCGACAGGGAAGGTGTGGATTCAATTAGCGACAGGGCGGCCTCGAGTCAAAGTGATGACAGGACTGCGGCGCACCGATCAACGATCCGGCGGTCGAAGCTTTACGACCGGAAACGGTCGTCAGCGGGGAAAGTAGCTGCCGTCGGTCCAGGCCCCTGCCAGTCCGTTACTGGTTACATTATATTACGGATTACATTACGCCTACTGTTACAGCCAGGAGCTGTACAGAAGCCCACGGTGATGTTTGATGGAGTAAATGCTTGAGCTTATATAAAGCTTGACTAACAACTCCTGTCATGTTGAAAATAGTTAATGGTCATGGACAACCCAATCATCACACGCAGCATTGTAGTATCGTTTCAGTGGCCCATACGTTGATCAATCTAGTGGTTGGAGTTTGTGATGGCAATGAGGCGGGAAGCTTAACATTGTCACTTTGCTTCGCTAAACCCAAACACTCGGCCGACATGTGGCTGTCACGATTATCCCATAACAAGAGAAATGGCCCTTCAGTGAGCATTTCACATGTTGAATAAAATGATGAATGTTTGACATGCAGACCAAAAGTAGACCTGGTTCTGGAATTTTTGTCTAGACGAGCAACTGGTAATGGTGGTAGTTGGAACATGAATTTACAGTGAGCAGCTGTAGTGAAACTTAAACCAGACTACTCATCAGCAAAACTCATTATTCTCCTGTCTGAACTAAAGTGAACCAAATTCTAGATGATGGACTGATGTCAGCTGTGGAATCTGTCTGACTCCTTAGAAGTACCAGCATATGTACCTGTGAAGTTGAGATATAGCTGCAACTATGCCTAGACATGTAGACCAACTGTTCTAAGATTGTTCTCGAAGGCTCCTTATTACTAACATTAGCAGAAGTAAGTAAAGTCTCGTATGTATGTATGTCTGTATGTATAGATATAAGTATGTTTGTATGTATATGTATGGGTGCAAGGTTAGATGTCTGTCTGCATGTAATGTGTAGGAAGAAAATCTCTGCTTTCTAGATGCCTCGATGAATATTCCAAACGAATGTGGAAAATGAATGATATAGTGTTTTATCTGTACATTTCAGACCACATATTAAAATTCGAATGAGTCATTCTCATGACGCTGATTCAGTGAAGTTACTTCAATCCAAATAAAACACACCATCTTGATCAGTTCAAGGAAGTTAATGCAGATTACTTTGTGATTGTGCTATTACACTTTTAATCAAAAAGCACTCTTAATCATAGCTGTATAGTAAGTAGATATTAGTATAGCGCTGGTTGAGAATATATATAGTAGTGTCGTCACTCTTATAGGTCAAACATGCAAAGTTTCATGCCCTGTATGCGCTGGGGAAGTCGGGGCATCGCAGACAGCGGGAGATCTGAGAATCTAGTTATAGATTAGTTGTGTTCGAATGAGTCGTTCTCATGACGCTGATTCAGTGAAGTTACTTTAATGCAAATAAAACACACCATCTTGATCAGTTCAAGGAAGTTAATGCAGATTACTTTGTGATTGTGCTATTACACTTTTAATCAAAAAGCACTCTTAATCATAGCTGTATAGTAAGTAGATATTAGTATAGCGCTGGTTGAGAATATATATAGTAGTGTCGTCACTCTTATAGGTCAAACATGCAAAGTTTCATGCCCTGTATGCGCTGGGGAAGTCGGGGCATCGCAGACAGCGGGAGATCTGAGAATCTACTTATAGATTAGTTGTGTTCGAATGAGTCGTTCTCATGACGCTGATTCAGTGAAGTTACTTGAATCCAAATAAAACACACCATCTTGACCAGTTCAAGGAAGTTAATGCAGATTACTTTGTGATTGTGCTATTACACTTTTAATCAAAAAGCACTCTTAATGTTAGCTGTATAGTAAGTAGATATTAGTATAGCGCTGGTTGAGAATATATATAGTAGTGTCGTCACTCTTATAGGTCAAACATGCAAAGTTTCATGCCCTGTATGCGCTGGGGAAGTCGGGGCATCGCAGACAGCGGGAGATCTGAGAATCTAGTTATAGATTAGTTGTGTTCGAATGAGTCGTTCTCATGACGCTGATTCAGTGAAGTTACTTCAATCCAAATAAAACACACCATCTTGATCAGTTCAAGGAAGTTAATGCAGATTACTTTGTGATTGTGCTATTACACTTTTAATCAAAAAGCACTCTTAATCATAGCTGTATAGTAAGTAGATATTAGTATAGCGCTGGTTGAGAATATATATAGTAGTGTCGTCACTCTTATAGGTCAAACATGCAAAGTTTCATGCCCTGTATGCGCTGGGGAAGTCGGGGCATCGCAGACAGCGGGAGATCTGAGAATCTAGTTATAGATTAGTTGTGTTCGAATGAGTCGTTCTCATGACGCTGATTCAGTGAAGTTACTTTAATGCAAATAAAACACACCATCTTGATCAGTTCAAGGAAGTTAATGCAGATTACTTTGTGATTGTGCTATTACACTTTTAATCAAAAAGCACTCTTAATCATAGCTGTATAGTAAGTAGATATTAGTATAGCGCTGGTTGAGAATATATATAGTAGTGTCGTCACTCTTATAGGTCAAACATGCAAAGTTTCATGCCCAGCATTAAGATAAGGAGAAAAGCCAAGTCTATCCTAAACATGCAGATTACTAGGTCTGTCTTTATGTATCCTGAATCGAATACTAAAACAATTTATATAGTGCCCTCGTGATTGAGACATTGTAACAATTAATATAGCAATTAAAGTGTAAAATATTCAAGTCTATAACCTCCTCAGTGGCCGAAAAAAGTGGCGTCATAATTAATAATAATTTAACTATTTTCTGGCTTACTAGGACCCAAATAAGTCCCACAAAAAAGTTCAGCTCATTTGCATAATAGTTTTTGCATAATTAATGATGTCCAACCTATTGGACATTGACACTCAGAATCAAATGTCCAACGAGTTGGACAAATCCATACAAGTAGTTCATGAATACTAAAAATAGCAGTTCAGATGTAGAAATGTTGTAGAAATGTTGAAATAACTATAATTATAAACTACAAATAATTATAATTAAAAAATTCATTGAATTCATAAATTTACAGTGTGTTCATGCCGATAATCATCGTAAACGGTCCTTAAAGCCTACAAATCAAATCAAATTGACAAATACTAAACAAGTAGTTCATGAATACCAGAAATAGCAGTTTAGATGTAGAAATGTTGAGTAAGTATACAAGTAATTAGAAAAATTCATTGAATTCATAAATTTACAGTATGCACATGCCAATAATCATCGTAAACAGTCCTACTAGCCTACACGGTCGTGTGGTAGTCTTGGAAACAGTTACGATCTGCAACAAGGCAAAGATGCACATCACATGATATGCAATGAAATTTAGTTTTTTTTGAGCATCCAGAGTTCTTGCAACGCACAGCATTCTTGACGTTGTCGATGGCCGGAAGATGTTTCGCACCAGAGAAGCGCCTGTATTCCGATGGTGTATTCGATTTACGTCGCTTTGTCGGTGGTGGTGGAGCATCCGAGTCGCTGCTGTCAGTTTGAACAGTCGCTGACAGGAACTTCTCACCGATGTCCATGCGAAAGGCGAGGGAGTCTTGAATGTCCTTGCGGGCAGTTTTCAGTTGCCTGCAGTCTTCTCGGTACTGTATCCATGAATTGATGACGCAAAGATCAAAGAAATGCAGAATTGTTCGAATTGTCCATTTTCGGGTTCGTGTCTTCATTCGGTAGTAGCTCAGCATCCTGTCACACAAATCTACGCCGCCCATTTTCGAATTATACTGCCTAATAATTTCGGGACGTTCCACTTCGATGTAGGACTTTGTGCGTTTGTCCCAGCGTCGGCATTTGTCCAACTGTTCGATGCCATGTGCAGCCGAAGCAATGAGTATTGGTTTTCTATCAAACCACGTTACAATCGCAATTCTTCCATCATTGCGGACGATCATTTCACAGGCACCTCTGCCACGCTTCGCTAATTCTCGAACATTTGACAGTTGATGAACAACAGCAGGAATCCGATTTCTCATGATAGTACCCGTGATGTACACGCCCTTCTGTAACATGTATTCTGTAAGACGCTACACTAGACAAGCATTGTTCAAACTCGTGTCTGAAATAGTGGCAAGATTTCTAATGGTCAGTAGAGGAAGTGTGTATTCCAATGCAGGGATAATGGTTTTTAGTTCATCTATGTGAGCAAACAGCGTGCTAACAAAGTGTTGCATTGTTTGCCGTGAACAACTGGTAGACCATCTATACATACATCAGCACAATTCAGAGAATTGCCTGTGGTTGAGAAAACATACAGGTTCTGTAGATTAACTCCAGCATTGTGTAAGGCTTTCACTACATGCTCCAAAAATATCACCAGGACTGAATGGCCGCCTCTGCCTCTTTTATATGCAATTTTCATGGCGTGTATATGTTGCATTTCAGAGAATTGCCTGTGGCTGGGAAAACGTACAGGTTCTGTAGATTAACTCCAGCATTACGTCGAGCGTCTTGACTGCAGAATTTTTCCAAGGCTTTCACTACATGCTCCAAAAATATCACTGGGACTGAATGGCCGCCTTTGCCTCTTTGATATGCAATTTTCATGCCGCATATATGTTGCCTTTTTTGCTCAGTTTCATCCGCAGGTTCACACATGAGCCACTCGTCATTGTGTGTGCTTCTTACCATTGGTGGATCATAAGTCGAGCAGGTTCTCCTAATCTGCGTCAATTAAAGATTGTGATTTGTGTAATCAACAAATCCCTCAGTAATAAGTAGTAAGATGAAGACCAGAAGGCGTAACTGTCAGTCAGCCTGGCAATTTCTTTATCGATATATCTATGCACCCTGCCTACTTCATCTTGATTCGGCATGTTTTTCGGTTTTCTCAAACGTTTTCCCCTTTGCTCCTTTATGAGAGTCGTATCATAACCAAATGAAGACCTTAATTCATGTTTGAAACAGATAACCGTCTGACTTTTATGCAGAAACGGATTTAGCAGTTCTTGTTGCAAATGTCATGGAATTTTATTAATCAAAAGATGAACAAATGCTAACTTCAAATGATGAAACTGTGCAAAAACTGTTCTTGCAAATATTGAGATTCAACTCGTTGACATTCAGCTAGGAGTTGTGAATCCATCACTTCATCTTCTCCCCATACTATGATAAAATAAAAAATAAAGTTTAATTTCAACGAGCTGCAATTATTAATGATTTGCTGTGAAATCGTCCATTCCAATCAAATAAGATGGTAGCCGAAGTATAATCGTAGTTTACTTACGGTCAGAATCTCTGTCAAAATTTCGATCGGCCATCATTTAGCATCGATGAGTGAGTGCAAGTAGAGGCAAATGGTCGTTTTTATAAGGCTATAAGACAATGCAGACGTAGCATTGAACTTTGCTTGCGATTGTCTCGTTCGTTACACAGGGTGCTCGTACGAGGATTAGTTCAGAGCTGACGTAGTTTGACACGATCACCATATGTGGGTACGATAATTATGTTCGTAGTCAAAACTACATTTTCAACTTGGAGATGTCTAGAATGACATACTGGTGTACAGAGGCTTATTGAGGTAAATGTTGGATTTGGTTAATTTAATAACTGTAACTTCATTTATGATGTGGAAGGACTGAAAAGTTGGTCTGGCGATAAAACGCTTCACTCTTCTCGCATCTGTTACTATGCGAATTTCAAGATGGCGGGGCTTCTGTTCAAGGCACTTCCCATAGACTGAATTGTTCATGAATTTGAATAAATCTTTCTCAAAAGCGGATTTGGCGACCTGTCGCTTGGCAGTATTGAAATCTATGTACTTTATCAGCCATCTACTTCGCTCGAATTCGAGAATGCCCTTGTTATTCTGGCCTGCTGCTGAAGTGGCAGGCCATCTTTACACTTGGTGTCATTGACAGCGACAGCATGCCAGCTATCAGCACAATTCAGAGAATTGCCTGTGCCTGGGAAAACGTACAGGTTCTGTAGATTAACTCCAACATTGCGTCGAGCATCTTCACTGCAGAATTTTTCCAAGGCTTTCACTACATGCTCCAAAAATATCACTGGGACTGAATGGCCACCTTTGCCTCTTTGATATGCAATTTTCATGCCGCATATATGTTGCCTTTCTTGCTGTTAAATTTCATCAGCAGGTTCACACATGAGCCACTCGTCATTGTGTATGCTTCTTCCCATTGGTGGATCATAAGTCGAGCAGGTTCTCCTTATCTGCGTCAATTAAAGATTGTGATGTGTGTAATCAACAAATTCCTCAATAATAAGTAGTAAGATGAAGACCAGAAGGCGTAACTGTCAGTCAGCCTGGCAATTTCTTTATCGATATATCTATGCACCCTGCCTACTTCATCTTGATTTGGCATGTTTTTCGGTTTTCTCAAACGTTTTCCCCTTTGCTCCTTTATGAGAGTCGTATCATAACCAAATGAAGACCTTAATTCATGTTTGAAACAGATAACGAAGACATCCACTCTCTGAACCTCTTCCTTCTGACTTTTATGCAGAAACGGATTTAGCAGTTCTTGTTGCAAATGTAATTGAATTTTATTAATCAAAAGATGAACAAATGCTAACTTCAAATGATGAAACTGTGCAAAAACTGGCTGGACGCAGAGAGTCGATTTAGAATTTTTGTTATTCTCTTAAGTGATTAAAAAAGGTCTCCATCACATTCTTACCGCTATATACAACTGGTTGTTGGTTGTTGTATTGATCGAATGAGGACACAGTTAAGCAGCAAAAACCGCTGGGCACATGATTTTGCTTGATTTTGTTAGAATTCCCAATCATTTCATCCGTTTTCTGTAGGAAACATTCAAAATCGGCATAAATAACAAATGGCATTTGCATTTCGTGTTGAGTGTTAGTAAATTCTAGAGTGTTATTATCCTCAGTGGGGTATTTTAGTGTCTGAAGGCCATGCGTGCCGCATTCAGGCATGTGCTCGTGAATTAAAGATTGTGATTTTGTGTAATCAGCAAATCCCTCAGTAATAAGTAGTAAGATGAAGACCAGAAGGTGTAACTGTCAGTCATCCTGGCAATTTCTTTATCGATATATCTATGCACCCTGCCTACTTCATCTTGATTCGGCATGTTTTTCGGTTTTCTCAAACGTTTTCCCCTTTGCTCCTTTATGAGAGTCGTAGCATAATAAATGAAGACCTTAATTCATGTTTGAAACAGATAACGACGTCATCCACTCTCTGAACCTCTTCCTTCTGACTTTTGTGCAGAAACGGATTTAGCAGTTCTTGTTGCAAATGTAATTGAATTTTATTATTGGTTCTTGTATTGATCGAATGAGGACACAGTTAAGCAGCAAAAACCGCTGGGCACATGATTTTGCTTGATTTTGGTAGAATTCCCAATCATTTCATCCGTTTTCTGTAGAAAACATTCAAAATCGGCATAAATAACAAATGGCATTTGTATTTCGTGTTGCGTGCAGCGGTTGTGAAGCAATGTAGGCAATAAGGGCAAGGAAACGATTTGCCACCATCTGAATTACGAGATGATAAGAGTGACGAAGGATTACGTATTACGACGTAATGCCTTTTTTCCATAACGCTCAAAAGCAGCAAATTGACTACATGCTTTCTAGTTCGATGAGTAGCATAGAGCGGCACAAATGATTTATCCTCCGAATTCGGATAAATAACATTAACAGCATAGTCTGCATTGTTAAGTTCAAACTTTGGTATTTGATCAACAGTCAATGGAAATTTGAGTCCATCTATGTTCAATTCTTTCATGTGACGCCTATATGGAGCGACTCGTTCAGCATTACGACTTTTATAGTTTGAGACAGCCAGAGCACAATACAAGAAGCAGTAATCGTCATCGTTTCTGATGTTTAAAGGGTACTTATGGGTTAATTCACCTGAATTAATTTCGTATTTATTTCGCATTTATTTCGTATTTATTTCTGTGTTTATTATAATAATAGCACTTCTAGTGTTCTATATCGCCATTGGCAATTGCAATGTTCGAATGTTAATTAGCAGGTGGCCAGAAAACTGCAATGTCCTGCAAGATGGTCTCAAAGGCGTTCTTCAACAGGACTTTCGTCCTGTTCCTCCACATGTATTCGCACATGTATGAGTCAAGCATTGAACGGTGTGTGCCATTATGTCTCTTATTTCTCTCCTTTGCTGTTTTCCACGATCTTTCTATGCGCTGTGTGTGGGCTCCAGAGTTAGGATCCACGAAATTGAGCGAGTGGTTGACAGTGAGGTGCCGCAAGCCAGGGAGTTGGCCGACATTGTTGTAGGCTCGCCACTGGTCTGAAATAACCGTCGACCCAGGCAAGATGTTGGCAGCAATTATGGGTATAAGTGTTGTAGCTTTTCTGTCGGGAACTGTATACATGAAACATTCTCTAGTTTCCCGACATATGCCCCCGAAAACCCATTGCTGTGGAAGGACACGGCCGACTTGACTTTTTCTTCTGGCGAACATGCTTTCGTCGATTTCCACAGTTTCCCAGGGCCGCCTATCACAACCGGGTTCAAAATCAGAGTGTTGGCACAAACCTCGCGAAGATAGTTATTCCAGTCGATGGTCGTTGACTCGTTCATTTCCAGTTCGAAGTTGCAGAACGACAGGCTAGTCATTTCTTTAGACCAACAATATGTGAAGAGTATGATTTGCCTGTATGTGAGTCGCGATCCTTCCAACCAGTTACCACGACGAACAGGAATACCCTGCTTGCACTGGCCCTGTTGGCTTCGCCATCTATCCTGTCTTTGAGTTAAAGAAAGGGTCATAATGTGGTTTTTGGCACAGCGTCTCTCTCTGTGAACGATCCCATGTTCCTGAAGATATCGAAAAGAACTTTCCTTGTCGTGTACTAACGCCGATAGTGTTAAGAAATTCATGTCTACTCGTCGACCATAAATTATAGAATGCCAGGTAGAAGTAGTGAGTTCATTTATGTACTAACCTTTCAGACGCTACGTGTTCCTTTATACAAACAAATAACAATAGTGGCGGTACGTACATTGCCTTAAGAACATTCGAAGTGCGATATAGAACATTCGAAGTGCTATATAGCGCAGGCCTACGTTATTAGATTTGTCTTTGAAGGTACTAAAGAGAAATAAATAGCGAAATAAATACGAAATTTATTCAGGTGAATTAACCCATAAGTACCGTTTAAAGTAGCTTTCTTCATATGCACAAAGGCTGCCTCTGGTTATAAGAGCGACTATAATGAGAGAATAGCTATGTATGCCACAATGGCTTTGAGTTTCCAAGTCGTCATGACATCCGTTTTCTTTCCATCTGAGCTTCGATTTGCAATACATAGTCGAGTAATTCACCGTCAGAAAGTGGACCCCATTGTTCTTGCAAATATTGAGATTCAACTCGTTGACATTCAGCTAGGAGTTGTGAATCCGTCACTTCATCTTCTCCCCATACTATGATAAAATAAAAATTAAAGTTTAGTTTTAACGAGCTGTAATTATTAATGATATCCTGTGAAATCGTCCATTCCAATCAAATAAGATGGTAGCCGAAGTATAATCGTAGTTTACTTACGGTCAGAATCTCGGTCAAATTTTCGATCGGCCATCATTCAGCGTCGATGAGTGAGTGCAAGTAGAGGCAAATGGTCGTTTTTATAAGGCTGCAGGTTAACACATGAGCCACTCGTCGTGTGCTTCTTCCCATTGGTGCATCAGTAGTCGAACAGTTTCCCCCCTCTGCGTCTATTAAATATTGTGATTTGTGTAATCAACAAATCCCTCGATAATAAGTAGTCAGATGAAGACCAGAAGACAACTGTCTGGCAATTTCTTTATCGATGTGTGCATGCACTCTGCCTACTTCATCTTCATTCGGCATGTTTTTCGGTTTTCTCAAACATTTTCCCCTTTCCTTCATTCTTACAGTCATAGCATAACCAAATGAAGACCTTAATTCATGTTTGAAACAGATAACGAACAAAAACAATTCAGAAGACATACAAGAAATAAGAGTCTCTGTTCATTGTTAAAATAATCAGCTATACAAATTTAAATAATACTAGCTAGAATAGAGCCATATCGACATGTCCATACACATATGAATCTGTAGAATTGACCAGAAATCGCTTATCATCAAAAGGGGAGAGCGCAGCTTTGGTAATTTCAAGAGTGTGCAATTCGTGATTAGTGCTACGTATGACAAAGAAATTAGAAGTTGTTGACTGCTCGTTAAAAACACAATTTCTATAATTATCATGTCATATTCTTTTAGAAACATATGATTTCTTTATTCCCTTGGCAGTCTTTTTCTACTTGTTATGGGGGCGGCATGGAGCAACAGACTACATTTTGGATCGAAGACCCACAAACTCCAAGGGGGGGGGGCGTAGCATTTGTCTCATCTTTGAATTTTCCTATAACCTTTGCATTATTTTGGCTATATAGAAAATGGTCCATTGGGTAGTTGGACGTGACATATTCGTTCAAATGCTTTTGCATATCCAAATATACATCGTCAGTCGTAATATGATAGCAAAGACTGTCGGTATCCGTAACGAGTAGTTTGACACGATCACCATATGTGGGTATGATATGTTCGTAGTGAAAACTGTACATTTTCAACTTGGAGATGTCTAGAATGCACCGGCGTACAGAGGCTTATTGAGGTAGACGTTGGATTTGGTTAATATAATGACTGTAACTTTATGATGTGGAAGGACTGAAAAGTTGGTCTGGTGATAAATCGCTTCGCTCTTCGTTTTCTTTCCATCTGAGCTTCGATTTGCATTACATAGTCTAGTAATTCACAATCAGAAAGTGGACCCATTGATGTTGTTCTTCCACATATTGAATTTCAACGCGCTGACATTCGGCCATGAGTTGAGAATCAGTCACGTCCTCTTCTCCCCATACTAAGATAAATTAAAAATTAAAATTTTAAGTTTACTGAGCTGTAATTAGCATTGATTTCCTTTGAAATAGCCCATTCCAATCTAATAAGCTCATAGCTGAAATATAATCATAGTTTACTTACGGTCAGAATCTCGTTCGGCCATCATTCAAAGTCGATGATAAGACAATGCTGTGGTAACATTGAACTGCTTGCGATTGTCTCTTTAGACAGGGTGCTCATACAAAGCTTAGTTCAGAGCTGACGTGGTGTCCAAAATTCGAGCTGCCTAAGTGTAAAAGGAGGTAGGCCAAAAACAATGGTTACTGCTGCTTGGCTATAGTGCAAAACAATGCAATTTGTGCTTTTAGTGAATATTCTATGAGCTTTGCTCAGCCTTGTGCGCCTTGCAATTGTGTGCTAGGCCAAAGAAAGGGGTGGTTATTGCATAGTAGAGTGACCTTTGATACTTTTTATCTATTGGGTCTCAAAATTGTAGTCGATTTCAAGCTAATAATAGAAATTGAGGTTCATAGACGTAGTGGGTTTTGATGACGTCATTTGAACTTTGACTCTTCGATGACGTCATTTGAACTTTGGCCCATTATTCGTACCCATAGCTGCCAAAATTGATGCAGATGCTGTTAATAGACGTAGTTCGTATTCTACTCATGTTGGATGGTTTCTGGCCTACTTAAACGACATTCTCTTTCACTTCCATGTTGGTTGGTTTATGGCCTACTAAAACCTGCCATGTTTTCAGTTTGGTTCAGGAGGTTGATTAATATTTCAGCACTTGTAATTCTGGCCCACTAAAACGAAGTTTTGATTCACTTCCTTGTTGATGTATGTTAAAGACTGAAACTCTCAAGTTAGGGATCGTCAGCTTTCGGTCGCACGTTATACAGAACTGTTTATCGACTCAGAAAAACTGGTCGTCGCGCATTGCAGTTCGAACATTCGCGGAGATTGAGACATTTGGAACATAATCCATCGATTGGTTTTCTTGGTTTTCCGATTATGCCGAGCAGCTTCGATATCGGGTGTTCGCTTCTGATCAAAATTTAAACACTATACGCTTGTACCATGAGTATAATAATTTTTCTAGATGCACAGTATTTTATTGTGTTGTCGCTGTGATAGCTGATTGTCATTCACCTTTATACACACAAAGAGAGACGAAGAAAATGGAAATATGTTTGTGTGTATGAACAGATGAAGCAAGAAGATAAATTTGTAGAGATGAACATACACGTACACAATGATGGAAAATGTTTAGAATGACATTTACCACAATTTTCATTTTGTTGATCATGGTTCGAGGTATGCGCTTCTGAAGTATTTGTGGAGTCCATGAAGAAAATGCATCTACCATCGTCCACTTGGGCGCTTCCGAAGATGTGCGAGTGCCCTCTTTTCACTAACAGACGTAAAACATTATGTATCAGTGTTTCATAGTATACTATGCTGCAAAATACGCTGAAGAATTATATTGCCACAGCACCTATAATGAGGATAGCTATACATACCCGTTTCATTTTCATGTTCCAAGTCTGTGGTCCAGCTGTTCTTCGATTTCCATTTCATAAGCCAATAGTTCATCATCAGAAAGAGGTCCCCATAGGCCTAAATATTCCGTCTCATCTCGTTCACATTCAGACACAAGTTGAGAATCCGTCACCTCGTCTTCACCTCATACTAAGCACTCACTTCCCCATATATGCGATATACAACAGTAGTTGTTGCATGTAAATACATATTTGTTGTCTTATACAACACATGCCTCTGCTCGTTTTTGATTAAGAAGCGCCACCGTCTTTAACTTATTTTCGTCCATTATTAATGGCACTGTTCAGCCACACTAGGCGGTAATACAATTTGCAGAGTTGCCTTTGCATTTCAGATAGACAACTTTCAATGTCAGTGCTCGAACTTCCATATTTCGCTTTTTGGAACTAGTTCAGTCTGATCTTGGATACTTCGACGGTTAAATATGATGAGATGCGCCAAAGTTAACTCTGCCAATTCCACAAGAGAAGAAAAAGGTTTTGAGAAAAGCAAAGGTGGAAGAGAGGTTACTAGCTAGAAGTACTCGGCTTGTAACTACGTACTCGGCTTGTAACTACGTGGACAACCAACTATACGTAGGTGACACAGGTTGAAACAGTTATGAAATCAACATCAAACAAGAAAACAATTTATATAAAATTTACCATATCGTAATATAATATATCAATGTATATTTGTGGGACAAAGTCACCAACTGATTGAAGTACTCAGCTTGTACCATGGACAGTATTAGTGGTCATAATAATGATATTAAGTGTGTACTTGCTGTTTGTCTTTGTATGCTTTGTCTCTGACATACGCGTAACCTTGGTAAAACTTTCTAATTCCACCCTTGTGTGGTTGAAGTAGTGTAGGGATTTGACCAGCAGATGCATTGAAGACGGTTTGATGCACTGTACTCGGAGTTGTTGGACAGTTGCAGGTATAGGAGGAGACTCAGCGATGTTGATGTTGACGGCTCCATCTTCCTCAAAAAGGTTTGAATACCTAGTTGACTGGCCTACATCTTCTGTGCAATATGGGCTTCGCGGGGCAATCGCACTTGAATTTCTGTCAAACACTTCAGTGTCTAACACAGTGTCAGGCATAGGAGGTAACTGAGTGTGGTTGCTTTGAATTGGTGAAGTCGTCCTTCGCTGTGTCATACACTTCGGCGTCTATAACAGTTTCTGGTATTGGAGGAGACTCAATGATGTTGATGTTACGGGCTGCACCTTCCTCAAAAAGAGTTGACTGACTTACGTCTTGTGTGCTATGTAGCAACACCAGTGGCACAAAATGGTTTGTAGTCCACCGCAGACGAGGATTAACCCTGTGAGTTTTCGTCCAAAAAATTCCAATGGGCGTCAAACTGTTCATAGAAGAGTGACGGGGTTGCACATCAACATTCAGACTTGCCGGGTGATCGTCGGGACCATTCACACAAGGATAGACCGACATTATTGAACGGGATAGTACATTTGATAAGGCGCACAATGTCCATATACTGCTGTACTCACCAATGTGGGCACAGTCAATGATGGCTTCGTCATAGTCTGCCAGAAGGGACAAAGGTGCATTTGACTCCAGATTTGTGTAATGAGATTTGTTGTTTACGAATTCAAACAATGTTCGGAGACGGAGTTCTGCTGCCATTTTTTCATCGCCAGTCAGAAGTACAGAAGCTGAGTTGAAAAGACAGTTTCCATCTCCAGCAACATTTACAGCCCTATACATATTCATGTGCGGACAGTAGGTACGAAGAAGTAAGTTGGATGAAGCACAATTCTGAAAACCTGCCTAAGTGATAGGCAGAAGCTGATGGGAGTATTTGAGCTCCTCCCTATCTGGAACAATTAGCCGCTCTTTCAAAATACGAGGAAGAAGTTGTCAAACACCTTCCTGTTTGACTTTGCTTTTAGGTGCAATGCGGCGCGAAGCACCTCTATAATCAAAGAAATCACCAGCTGTAACACCTACAGGCTTCAGATTACGGCTTAAACTGAATACATCTGCTATTCTCTTGAGAGATGTCTTCTTCTTGCAGCATTCCGGGCAATTCCATCTGTTTTTTCCTATTAACAGCCGCCAGGTATCGCTTCAGAGTAATACCTGCGAAGAAGGAAACATAAAATATAATACAAGGCCACAGTGGAAATATCATGCAGTTAAGGAAGGTCATTTAGAGGAATTTCTGTTTTAGTCGTACATTCTTGAATTATGATTACCTGGAAAATGGTCGCGAAGCCAATGTAGTTACCTGTGAAACAGTGGCTACATCCTTTTTCAGTCGTGTATTGTGCATCAGCTTAGGATGTGTCACCTGTGCCACTACAGCAACATTGTGCATTAATTTCCAACCATTTATATAGCCATTGGTTGATGGATTAGCAATGAAGTACACATTGCTTGTGGGGATACTGCAACAGTCTCTTTTCTGTGCCAGCAATTCCATAGCGGATACAGCGTTTGGGGTCAGAATAAGTGGAACTCTTCTTCCACCAACACCTTTTCCAGATATAGTCATTGGTTGATGGAGTAGCAAAGAAGTATACATTGCTTGTGGGGATACTGCAACAGTCTCTCTTCTGTGCCAGCAATTCCATAGCGGATACAGCGTTTGGGGTCAGAATAAGTGGAACTCTTCTTCCACCAACACCTTTTCCAGATATAGTCATTGGTTGATGGAGTAGCAAAGAAGTACACATTGCTTGTGGGGATACTGCAACAGTCTCTCTTCTGTGCCAGCAATTCCATAGCGGATACAGCGTTTGGGGTCAGAATAAGTGGAACTCTTCTTCCACCAACACCTTTTCCAGATATAGTCATTGGTTGATGGAGTAGCAAAGAAGTACACATTGCTTGTGGGGATACTGCAACAGTCTCTCTTCTGTGCCAGCAATTCCATAGCGGATACAGCGTTTGGGGTCAGAATAAGTGGAACTCTTCTTCCACCAACACCTTTTCCAGATATAGTCATTGGTTGATGGAGTAGCAAAGAAGTACACATTGCTTGTGGGGATACTGCAACAGTCTCTTTTCTGTGCCAGCAATTCCATAGCGGATACAGCGTTTGGGGTCAGAATAAGTGGAACTCTTCTTCCACCAACACCTTTTCCAGATATAGTCATTGGTTGATGGAGTAGCAAAGAAGTATACATTGCTTGTGGGGATACTGCAACAGTCTCTCTTCTGTGCCAGCAATTCCATAGCAGATACAGCGTTTGGGGTCAGAATAAGTGGAACTCTTCTTCCACCAACACCTTTTCCAGATATAGTCATTGGTTGATGGAGTAGCAAAGAAGTACACATTGCTTGTGGGGATACTGCAACAGTCTCTCTTCTGTGCCAGCAATTCCATAGCGGATACAGCGTTTGGGGTCAGAATAAGTGGAACTCTTCTTCCACCAACACCTTTTCCAGATATAGTCATTGGTTGATGGAGTAGCAAAGAAGTACACATTGCTTGTGGGGATACTGCAACAGTCTCTTTTCTGTGCCAGCAATTCCATAGCGGATACAGCGTTTGGGGTCAGAATAAGTGGAACTCTTCTTCCACCAACACCTTTTCCAGATATAGTCATTGGTTGATGGAGTAGCAAAGAAGTATACATTGCTTGTGGGGATACTGCAACAGTCTCTCTTCTGTGCCAGCAATTCCATAGCGGATACAGCGTTTGGGGTCAGAATAAGTGGAACTCTTCTTCCACCAACACCTTTTCCAGATATAGTCATTGGTTGATGGAGTAGCAAAGAAGTACACATTGCTTGTGGGGATACTGCAACAGTCTCTCTTCTGTGCCAGCAATTCCATAGCGGATACAGCGTTTGGGGTCAGAATAAGTGGAACTCTTCTTCCACCAACACCTTTTCCAGATATAGTCATTGGTTGATGGAGTAGCAAAGAAGTACACATTGCTTGTGGGGATACTGCAACAGTCTCTCTTCTGTGCCAGCAATTCCATAGCGGATACAGCGTTTGGGGTCAGAATAAGTGGAACTCTTCTTCCACCAACACCTTTTCCAGATATAGTCATTGGTTGATGGAGTAGCAAAGAAGTACACATTGCTTGTGGGGATACTGCAACAGTCTCTCTTCTGTGCCAGCAATTCCATAGCGGATACAGCGTTTGGGGTCAGAATAAGTGGAACTCTTCTTCCACCAACACCTTTTCCAGATATAGTCATTGGTTGATGGAGTAGCAAAGAAGTACACATTGCTTGTGGGGATACTGCAACAGTCTCTCTTCTGTGCCAGCAATTCCATAGCGGATACAGCGTTTGGGGTCAGAATAAGTGGAACTCTTCTTCCACCAACACCTTTTCCAGATATAGTCATTGGTTGATGGAGTAGCAAAGAAGTACACATTGCTTGTGGGGATACTGCAACAGTCTCTTTTCTGTGCCAGCAATTCCATAGCGGATACAGCGTTTGGGGTCAGAATAAGTGGAACTCTTCTTCCACCAACACCTTTTCCAGATATAGTCATTGGTTGATGGAGTAGCAAAGAAGTATACATTGCTTGTGGGGATACTGCAACAGTCTCTCTTCTGTGCCAGCAATTCCATAGCAGATACAGCGTTTGGGGTCAGAATAAGTGGAACTCTTCTTCCACCAACACCTTTTCCAGATATAGTCATTGGTTGATGGAGTAGCAAAGAAGTACACATTGCTTGTGGGGATACTGCAACAGTCTCTCTTCTGTGCCAGCAATTCCATAGCGGATACAGCGTTTGGGGTCAGAATAAGTGGAACTCTTCTTCCACCAACACCTTTTCCAGATATAGTCATTGGTTGATGGAGTAGCAAAGAAGTACACATTGCTTGTGGGGATACTGCAACAGTCTCTCTTCTGTGCCAGCAATTCCATAGCGGATACAGCGTTTGGGGTCAGAATAAGTAGAAATCTTCTTCCACAACACCTTTCCCAGAAGATGGTCCTTATCCATTCTGCTAGAAATGTAATAAGCACGACACTATGTACAAATAAATCGTGGTGAATAAATTGCATTGTTATGTTACATAATTTCAAGAAGCAATCAACTGGACAATAGAGGCACCTTATTAGAATTCATAATGAAGCAGAATAGCAGAACACCATTGGAATCCGCTTGACTTCTTGACAGTCAGTCAGCTTTGGCAATGACCCATCCCTTCAGCTTTGCATCTACCCACATTTGAATATCATTAGCCATACGCCTAAGTCTGGTTAAAATTAGTTTCATTCTACAGCGTACCAGGGTGTGCAGGTTGAAACTAAATTGTCCATGTAAGTGAGGAACCTACGTCCTCACCAGAGGTTTTGTCTCCGCAACCACCTTCACGCTTGCCACAATGCCGCTAATTTCTAGTTGAATCAGCAAAACAGGCAAATATGAGGAGATCTGTTGAGCTTCTGTTACAAGCCAACTCATCCTTTGTGTTTTGTTTGCCCTTCAAGTTACAGTTCAAGTTCAGTTCAAGTTACAGTTCAAGTTACAGTTCAAGTTACAGTTCAATCATCGTCGGCAAAACTATGCCACTTCGCAACACAGCTTATTATGCGCAGGTATGCATCACAGATGATTTGTTGAAGTACAGATGTGAATTGTTCATCACAATAGCTGAGAAATTTAATTTAACTTGGCTCCATCTTTTCCAGCTGTAGTGTCTCGATCTGTCAGCTAAAGGCCTTGCAATTTGTGGCATGGTCCGTTTAAAACGGTATCTCGTAGCTCAAACAGCTCCATTTACAAGTACATGTTTTTTTTATTTATTGGTTTCCCACTTGTATACTGCTACTGAATGGACTTATGCAGCGTGTTTCATTCCACATCCTCGGCCAATTCGTCACAAATTATTAACAATTCGTCATCGCAAAGCGAAAAGCATCATAAAGTTCAGCGTCTAAGAACGAGTCGAGGGGATTTCGGCGATCTCTAAACTTTGTTAGGCGTCTTAAACCTCTGCTAAACCTACGAATCCTAAAAGCCACCGTCTTCCTGCTCGTTACTAGGCCAGGCTAGTCAATCTGTGCCTGGCTGTTCGGTGTCATGGCCTTAGTCTGGGCTAAGCACACTAAGACACCATGCACAGCGATCTAATTTTAATTTGCTAGTCAGGCTTACGGCCAAAAGTATAGTCTGTTCTAGCATTTATGACTGCCTGATACAGGTGGACCCTTTTCCTGTGGAACAACCATTCAATTATGCTCCATCTTTTCTAGCTCTAGCATTTCAATCTTGAAAATAAGGTCATTGATGTAAGAAGACTTGGGAGTTTTTGTCCTGGGGCCATCTGAAGTAGAGGAGGTATTTTGTTCTTTTTGGTGTTGTGGTTGTGCATCGGTTGGTTGTATCTAATCTCGCTTCATCGAGACACAGTCTGTTCTTCCTTCATGACGGTCTTGCTTCCACCTTAAAGGAGTACATTGTCCAAAGTTTGTCTGGAAAGTTTTTTATGCTTCCTTGTTCCATTAGCAAGAAAAGTTTTGACAGCTTCGCCAGTTAGAGCATGTCTTCCGAATTCTGTGTGTCGACAGGTGAAGTTTGTTGTCTTAAGCACAGTCTATAGCAAACTTTCGAAGGTCGCTTCCTCGAATGTGCGACGAAGATGAGTAATTGTTGAAGGCTAAAATGAATGGGTTATCTTTTGACGCAACAGCCTGTATCCTCTGTCTGACAACTTTCTGGATCAGTGCTGGAATTTGTGCATTTCGCTTTCCTGAGTTCTTCCATTTTATTCTTCCAAGAGACCCCTCGTCGTCGATCAGTAAGTACGACAGGTTCCATCTTGTACCTGTCCCACTGTTCTTTATGCAGTTTGCTTTCTGACTTGAAACTAACTGAAGGTGTGTTGGTATCCACCCTTTACTATTCCGCCACCTATCGAATAGAGAGATATTCGACGTTACTGCAAAATGTGGATTGTTGGTTACAAATATTCAATCTCGACTGGGAAGGTTAGACCTTGAACATTTAATTCACTCAAATATGGTGTATATTTGGTGATACGCCGCATTTTTCTGCACATGATGAGCTGCGGCGAGTATACAATATAAAAAACATTTATTGTCATCGTTCCTAATATTTAAAGTCGCTGTCTTTAGTGCCAACCATTTAGGACTTTGTATATGCGATGAACCGCCGATTGCATCATATGTGGCCGTGTGTAACGTTACATTACCAATGTTATTGATTGTCCATCCCGAACCATCGTTGGTGAAGACGTCGACTAGTGTATCGATGCATCGTATGGCGTTTTCGAGATGCTGGACGATTTGTGCTTGATTCAGCAGAATTGTGGATTCAGAATTGAGATATGCCGTTGTATTCATAGTGGAACCATCGGGATGTTTACGTTCGAATGTAACATCCGTCGATAAGTACCACTTTATTGGGCTGTTCATCAGTAATTTCCAACTGTACACACTCGCCATTGTCCTTTTCATGTCCAATGTTCCTCTCGTTTAATAATATTTTTTAACACATTAGAACAGTTGTCTGGATATAACCTATTAAAGATCCAGAACAGTTTGAACCAGCGATCAATTCCCTAAACGACTGTTGATCCAGCCTCAATTAGTTTAGTCTGCAGCCACCTTCGAAATACACGTTGTCTGTACGAATGTGATAACACAAACCCTCTGTGTCGGTAAATAAAAGTGTCTCTTTCACCCTACGCATTCACCACCTGTTCATAGTGGAAACGATACATATGGAGCTTAGAGATCTCCAATATGCTCATCCAAACGTATATATCAACCACCGAGATTGGTCAAATTCTAGAATTTTGTGGATTTTGGTTATTTTCAGCCCCATCGCCACGTAAAACTGAAGGTTTCGGTAGTGGAGTACGTAATTTGATCTGTCCGTATCCGTGAATAAAAGTGTCGTGAATAAAAGTGTCGCACTTTCGCCATACGCATTCACCATATGTTCGTAGTGAAAGCGTTACATATTGGGCTTAGAGATCTCCAATATGCTCATCCCAAAGCATTATTGGCCGCCTGTCGCTTAACCGTGTTGAAATCGATGTATGGCTTCAACCACCGAGATTGGTTAAATTCTAAAATTTTGTGGACATAGGCTTAGTGAGAAAGCATGTCAACCGCTCTTGCCGTCTTTTCTAGAGCAAGTGGCTAGTCATTATATAGATCATGCAGATGAGGCGGATATTCCCAAATCCATCACCAGACTCATCAGCGTCCTCCATCTCACATCCGGCCTCTAATAACATTGCTATTATTTCAATCGAAGCAAACTGTGTGGCTACATGTAGTGGACTATTTCCATATAAGTCTTTTAGGTGTATATTTACATGGTAAGTTAAGAGTCTTGGTGAAAGCCTCGCCATTTTTCACGAAGAGTGATCGCATCAGCACTGAGCAATGCAAGTCGTCATGTAGTGAATTTAAATGAGTGTCATCTTCTTCCAACAGTGCAACGAACATCTGAATGTCGTCTGAAAGAAACCAAATCTAATCAAATGTGTGCTTATATGTAAATTAAAGCTACTTGTATACCTATATAACATTGTACGAAGAAAAGTGAAGAGACTCGTGTAGAATGTTGTTGCTTTGCGTTCAAGTAAAGGATAAGAATGTGTTTCCAAAGGAAGAGCACAGGACGCTTGTCTTCTCTTATCATCAAAGCAATGAATGTGTAAGCTCACTGGCGTTCGCAATGCCTTTCAACATGAACACTGATATGACAGAATTTTAGTTATTCTCGACTGCTCGGTCCTTAAGTGCTTAAAAAAGACTTCCATCACATTCTCACTGCTGTATACAAGAAGGTTTTGGTTGTTATACTGATCGAACGAGGACACGGTCAAAACGTGCTGGGCACGTGATTTTGCTTGATTTTGGTGCATTTCCCCATCATTTCATCTGTTTTCTGAAGAAAACATTCAAAATCGGCATAAATAACAAACGGCTTTGGCATCTCGTGTTGAGTGTTAGTAAATTCTAGAGTGTTATTATCCTCGGTTGGGTATTTCAAGGTCTGAAGCCCATGTGTGCCACATTCGGGCATATGAGCATGCTTGACTGCTGCTGTTGTGAAGCAATGTAGGCAATTGGGCAGGGATATAATTTGTGAATTACGCGAAGATAAGAGTGCGGAGAGATTACGTATGACTATGTAATGGCGCTTTTCCATGTCACTCAGAAGCAGCATATTGACTACATGCTTTCTATTTCGATGTGGCGAAGCGTAGAGAGGTACAAATGACTTATCTTCTGAATTTGGATAGATAACGTTAATGGCATAGTCAGCATTATTCAATTCAAATTGTGGAATTTGCTGGATGGTCATTGGAAAAGTTAGTCCTTCTACATTTAACTCACTCCTGTGTTTTCGGTATGAAGATACAAGTTCAGCATTATTTTTCTTATGGTGTGAGACAGCCAGAGCACAATATAAGAAACAGTAATCATCATCATTTTTGATGTTTACAGTGGCTTTCTTATTCAACACCCAGGACGGAGTTTTTATATGGGAATTACCGCCTATTGAATCTAAAATGGCGCTACATAATTTCAATATGCACCATCCTCGACTGGTTGAGCTTGTGAAGCCGTGGTGGCGTCGTCAAGTTTCTGTCTTTTCACTACATGTTAAGACAATTAATGTGTGTAAGCGACATACTATAATGGCCCACGCAAAAACAGGTAAAAATTCTGAAAAACATGTGTGATATATATTGTGATGGCTGTATGCATAGAAGGTATAGAGCACTGGGTAGAGTTAGAATTATAACTGGAGCTGCAAAATAGTCGAAATAGAGCCAGAAACACACGGCACCTCATTTAAATTTATTTACTGAATAGAAAAGCACCACCTTTCAGTGCTTGACTATAGCGTAAAAATCATGAAGATAAGTTCCGATTAAGAGAATGTATAAGATAGACTAGCTATGTATACCAGCTTGGCTTTCCGATTGCAAGTCTGCAATTCGTTTTCTTTCCATTTCAGCCTCCATTCCTAATACGTAATCGAGTAAATGACCATCCGAAATCGTCCCCCATTGCTCTTCCAAATATTGAGCCTCGGCTCTTTCGCATTCGGCCAAGAGTTGAGAATCACTCACATCCTCTTCTCCCAATACCATGATAAATTTAAAAAAATAAACTTAAGTTTAACATGTTGTAATTATCAATGATTTCTATCCGAAATAGTCCATACGACTCAATTAAGCTAGCTGTTGAAATATAGTAATACTTTACTTACGATCAGAGTTCGGCTCGCCCATGGTTCCGCGTTGAGGTGCGATTGCCCGTAGAAGAGAAACGATCAGTTTTATAGGCATGTAAGACAAGGTCACTGTAGAATTGAACTTTGCCTGCGAATGTCTCCTCACCCTGGGTAGGCGTACAAGGCTCCATGCAATTTCGACTTAGTTGAAGGCTGACGTGTAGTCCAAAGATTCGTGTCAATTGGCTTAGAACTTGGAAAACCAGATGCGTAGGGTGCCCGAACTGTGGCATGCCACACTGGTGGAAAATTTCGTCTAAGTGCACGCGTGCACATTGTGGTCAAGTTAAACTTTGTACGCTAAAGTACTGATTAGAGAATTGTAGTAGGCGTCCTAGTGGCCGCCTGCTCTGGCTTCCACCCAAAAATAATAGCAACGTTGTGAGGGGGAGGGGTATGCACACGCACGCCCTATGAAGAGAGACCCTTGCCCAGCTTTAATGGTTTCTTGTGCCTGTTGTTCGAGCGACTGCTGCTGCCCCCGCTCCTCCTCCTTCTCCTCGTCCTCCTCCCTTCCCACGTCGAAGGCGTCATCGTCGCCGTTGCCTGTGTTGTGTAGTGTTCGGTCTTTCCTGTGCCTGTTGTTCGAACGACTGCTGCAGCAGTTGCTGCACCTCCTCGTCCTCCTCCCTTCCCACGTCGAAATCGTCATCGTTGCCTGTGTTTGTAGTGTTCAGTCTTTCCTGTGCTTGTTGCCTCTGCTGTTGTCTACACAGATATTATAACAATTCTATGTATAATAATCTTCCTTTCATATTACAAACTGACAAGTACGTAATAATCGAGTTCTGAGATTGCTAGCTGACCCTGGGCATGGGTTTCCCTACCAATATGCTGATGGCATCCGCATCGCAGGTAAAGTGGAGACTGATTGCCTCTTACCGCTGCTGTTCTCGGTTTCCCTGCATACCTGTCCCGTGGCCCAAGAGGGGAAGAATCCCGGCTGGAGTGTAACTCTGTATATTGAAAAGACAGAACTACTAATTAACATAATAATGTATCAGTATATTTTCACTCTCCTAATGTTAATTTAATACAATAAATGTCGCACACAAAGTCCGAGCCTGTCCTTCCAGTTATGTTGCCACTTGCACTCGTTAGCACAACTGTCCGGATAGGCCATGTTGAATATCCAGAAAAGTTTGAATAGTCTGTCAATTCCCTCGGCAGTCGTTGAGCCACCCTTACGAGTTTTGTCTCCGCAGCCACTTTCATACTCGCCACAATGCCCCAACAAGTTCCGTGGATCAGCACGAGTCGTGTCGGACGACCAGGAGACGAGGGAGGACGCGAGTTCTTCGCCTGACACCGTGCGAAGATGGCGCATTGGGACTTCGTAGCAGTTAAAGCAGTTCAGGCGGCGAACGACCATAGTACGACCAGCCATAGCCGACAACCGGATGAAAGATACACATGTACGTGTAGGAAACGTCTTGCCGTCGCCGAATAAGCACTCTTCATGAGTCGGTCAGGCGGTACACTTCGACGCTGTGCCACGCCCTTCTGTAATCGAAAACCGCAGCCATGGCAGCAGAGCACGAGCTTCAACATCAGGTTGAAATTATTCGGTTGAATAGCACCCTCAAGTCTATCATTGCAGTTGACATCTGCCTTATATGATAGAAGTAGATCCACTGCACATGGATCAAGCTGTTTTCATCATACACATTGCGAAGAGTGATATTCGCGTCATCATATCAATTGAATATATTTGGGCATTTAAGCTTATGAGTCTCAACATGAGCGCAAAATTGTCAAGCTGAATAGCACCATCAAGGTCAGTGGATCCACATCTATTATTGCAGTTGACATCTGCCTTATAATTATGAGAGAAGTAAATCCACCGCACGTGAATCGGAATTCCATATAGCATGTAATAGTGACGATTGTTCAGTCCACCTGGGAGGATCTACACAGCACCCCCCACTCAGTAATATATTCATCGTCACTAAACACGATGTTGATGTTAATGTGGCCATTTGTAACGCCGACATACCGCTGCTGTTTAATGCGTTTATGTCGGCTCCCCTTTCAAGTAATATATTCACTACATCTGGACGGCTGTTATACTCTGCAATATGCAATGGTGCATCACCATACTCATCCTCTTCTTCTATTTCACACCCAGCCTCCAATAACATGATTATGGTTTCTATAGAGGCAAACTGTACAGCTACATGCAATGGAGCGTTTCCGTACATGTCATTATTGATCTGAATAGCACCCACTTCTATCGTTGCAGTTGACGTCTGCTTTATAGGATAGAAGTAAATCCACTGCGCGTGATTCATTGTTCCATATTGCATGTAATAATGCTGATGGTTCATTCCACCTGGGAGGATCCACACAACACCCCCCCACTCAACAACATAGCCATAGTCTCTAAACATGGTGTAGAGGTTGCTGTGGCCATTTGTAATGCCGACATTTAGTAGTTATTTAATGCGTGTCTTTCAACTAATACTTTCATCACATCTGTTTATTATATTAAATGATTGGAAAGTGGGACGAGCGATATAGCGCTTCGTTGGAATCTCGTTCGTGACGTGTCTGACGCAGAAATGTTGCAGTTGTTCTGCTTCGTCTTCCCGTAGACCGAGTTATTCATCAACTTGAAGAGATCTTTTTCGAAGGCATTATTGGCCGCCTGTCGCTTAACCGCATTGAAATCGATGTATGGTTTCAGCCATCGAGATTGGTCAAATTCTAGAATTTTGTGGATTTTGGTTATTTTCAACTGAGTACACGTCGTCAGTTCGTATGTGATAACACAAACTGTCCGTATCCGTGAATAAAAGCGTCGCTCTTTCACCGTAAGCAGTCACCATATGTTCGTAATGAAAGCGATACATATGGAGCTTAGAGATATCCAATATGCTCATCCCAACGTATATTGGCCTATCTAACATGACGTCTGATTTTATTAATTTAATCATGGTTACGTCTTGGTTTATTATGTTAAATGATTGGAAGTGGGACGAGCGATATAGCGCTTCGCTCGAATCTCGGTCGTTACGAGTTTGATGCAAAGATGTTTGCGATTGTTCTGCATGGCTTTGTGTAGACCGAGTTATTCATCAACTTAAACAAGTCCTTTTCGAAAGCATTATTGGCCGCCTGTCACTTAACCGTGTTGAAATCGATGTATGGTTTCAACCACCGAGATTGGTCAAATTCTAGAATTTTGTGGACATAATGAGAAAGCATGTCAGCCGCTATTGCCATCTTGTCCAGAGCAAGTGGGTAATCACTATATAGATCATGGAGATGACGCAGATATTCCCAATAAGATAAGGATAAGCTGAGACATTTGTCCAAAGATAGGTTCAAAACCTCTCCTTCCAGCGTGCACGGACCTAACATTGGTCCAAATCCCCACACACAAACCATTCCTAGGTTCAAATCCCCAACCTCCACCATGCACAAACCTATAGGCGCCTACAGTTTCATGTACAGGCAAATAAAACCGGCCACATACGGATGTCCGCCTTCAAGCAATTATGTAGCTAAGCCCCATACTTGGTTATAATTTGCTATAATTGGCTACATAATTGGTTATAATTGGCAATAAATTAAATGTACCAGTCTTTTTTGCGGATAATCGGCGTTAACGGTGGAGCAGATTCAGTTGATGGCGGATTAGTTCGAGTCCCACAAGCAGTCTTAGGCTGTTTCGATAGAGAGCCGTCAGTAACAGTTCAACCTGCCGTGCGGCTTCGTGATGGCCGATTTCAATCAGTCGGCGTCATCAGCAAGCACTCCGATCTCGTTACGCACCCGCACAGCCTCGTTCTTTAAGAAAGTTAGTTCATCAGCCGTCTCGCGAAGGACCACCATATACTCTCTCATCCGCTGCTTTTGTTTGCGATATTTCACCTTCGTCTTCCGAATCCTTTCACGAATCTTTACCAACTCGTGTTCTTTTCTCCCAATATTCGCGGGTCTTTCGTTCGTCAGGCTGTGTTTGAAATTTTGAAGTTCATCACCCATCTTCGTAGAAATCTGTCACGCTTTAGCCGAATACGTTTTGAAAAAGACCTTGTCACCCTTTGTCTGAATTTGTGACATACTCTGTGGTCACACCACATTATTTTATACTACGCCTCTTCGAGAACGTTCTAGAACATTCTAGAATCTAACGTACATTCACGAACCGTTGAAAGGTAGTTCTTACATTCCACTACCGAAATGTTTAGCGAGTAAAAAGGGAATTATTAATATGAAGAACGAAGACAGAATGTTTCAAGTGGTGCGTGATGTTAAACCCTGTTGGGGAACATCCGGAAAGAATTACGAAAGAATTAATCAAGCAGGTTGAGGAACTTAATTGGTCCGACATCGAATTCCCAGTAGCGGCGGATGCTAACGTGATAAGTAAGTTTGAGAGAAATAATAATATTAGTATTAATGTTTTTGGTTATGAGGGAGATGTTCTGCGGTTGACAGGGTGTGGGATGAGAGGTTGAGTGTATTGGACGTGTGTGTTGTTGTGTGGGTGACCTTAGGTTTGTTGGGAGGGGTTAGTTTTTTAATGTGTGCATGTTGTGTATGTTCATGAGATTTGACCATATCGTATTCACCGTTTTGGCCTCGTGGTGGATGTTGTGGGTTCCAGGTATCGGTTGGTGGTGGTGGTGCGATGTAGCGTATCCAGCCCATGTTATTCAGTTTATCGTTGATGAGTTCGCATTTCTGTCTTTCCATTGGGAGCATGGTGTAGTTGGAGGCGATGTCGACAACGTAGCAGTCGCTGGCTTTTTTCACCATTGCCTCATGTATTTCTTGAAAGAGGATGGCGGGTGGGTCGATCCCTGGGTCCGTTCGGTTGTTGATCCCCACGGCGAGGATGAGGTTCTGTAGGCGGTTGTAGGGGATCTTGGACAGTATGGGTGGTATGTGGTTGAGTTTAGCTCCTGGAAGTACTGCAAGTTGCCATTTCTCTGGGATCTGCTCAATATCCACTAGTCGCATGTTAGAGTCCGCGATGACTAGTGTCTTGGTGTCTGCAATCAAGGTAATTCTCCAGGTCTCTTTTCTGTCCCTAAGGTCGCTGGCAGATTCGTGTATGCGTTTTCTCCATGTGTTGAATTGTCTGTTTTTCGGTCCCGGTCTGCTCGTGGTGTGTGTGGGTGTTGCTTCAATGATGGGGTTGGTGTTTTTCGGTTGGTCTGGTGATGGTCCCTTTTGGCTGGTGTCTGGTTGTGTTTGGTCTGTCTCATTTTCAATGATGATGGGGCTGCTCTACTCTATTAGTGAGGCTAGTGCAGTCAAGTTCTCCTCTGCTTGTTGTGTATTGATTGTGGGTATTGTATTGTGGGTGTTGTGGCTGGTGGTGAGGATGCTTGTCGTTTAAGTGATGAGTTCGGGGGAGGGGTGTCACCTTCGACTGTGTCCATGTCGTCTTGTGCTTCTGTGTCTGGTACTGGTGAAGGTGAGGGTTGTCTTCTCTGTCTTGGCTCGCGCCGTTCTAGGGGACTTTTGTTTTGATGCTCCTTTACTTCCGTGTTGTTCGTTGCTGTAGTGTCTTGTGGTAGGTTCATGAGTGCTGTGAAGCGATTGTGGGTGGCCAAGGGTGGATGTGTTGCGGTCGGTGGCGGTGTTTTTTGCTGGCAGAGTCTTTTGCTTGGTCTTCCCTGTTCTGTTGGTGTTGGCTGTGTACTGTTTGTCTGGTTGTCGGCCTCTGTCGGTGCTGTTGTTGGTGTGTTGCGTATCGCTCGGGTTTCTTCCTCGATCAGCTTCTTTATCTGTGCGTCGTTGAGTTTCTGTTGGGAGGTTGTTTGGCGGATTTGGTTGAAGGCTGTCTGCTTTGCCTGCTCTAGGTCTCCAGTGTTGAGTGTGTTTAGGGTTTCTCTGTTGGTTCGAAGTCGGTCTGTGAAGTGTTGGTTGACCAGGGCACATATTTCCACTCCTGCCCTGGTCATCACCCATGCTAGTTCTGTCTGGAGTTCCTCTGTAGGGTCTGTTGGTCTGATGTTGTTGGTGATCTCTTGTAGGTTTTTGTGGATGGAGCTGGGCAGGTTCCTCCAGTTATTCTGGTGGCGTCTGATTTGCACCGTTCTGTAAATGCATTTGTATAGTTGCTTGAAGTCAGGGTTGGTGGATCTATGCTCGTGCGTTGGTTGTCTCATCTCTGGTCTTCTGTTGTTGATGGTGGAGTGTATTTGTTTGTGGTTCTGTAGGTGTGTGGTGTAGGCGTCCATCAGAGGTGGTATATGATCCGGTGGGATTGGTGCCTTGTAGGTCGCCTGTTTCCGTTGGTGGTCCTGTTGTTGGTTTTCTGGTTGTCGGTTGCTGGTGGTGGTGGTAGGTGTCGGTAGGAGGACCCTTCTGTGTGAGGTGTCGTGGTTGTGGGCGTGCGTCCGTGTCATCCAGTCTTGTTGTTGTTCTCTTGTCTTGTAGGTGTGTTCGTCCTCTGGTGGAGTTATTGTGTTCTGTTGGCGTTCAAGTCTATCCATCCGGTTATTAAGTTTGTCCAGAATTTGTAGTATTCTGTCCGTGACCCCATAGTGTTGGTCCATGTGTCTGTTGGCGGTCACGTCCGCAAAGCTTGGGGTGTATCTCCCGATCTGTTCGTACCGTGCCGTGTTCTGCATATTTGTTTATTTAAACCGATTTGTGTCCTATTTCTAGTTTGAAGGTCTCATACTTTGCCTAGATCTAGTTGTAAGTGTTAAGAAATTAAGACAAAACTCGATTATTTTTCCATGTATATTTTAAGAACCGTATATTCGTAACCCAAAAATATGGAACGCTTCACGAATTTGCGTGTCATCCTTGCGCAAAGGCTGGGGCATAATCTTCGCTACGAGGGGGCAAAAAGGGGGCAAGAAGGGGGAAAAGAAAAAAGAGTAAGGTTGCACGTAAGTATTTATTAGCCACTATTTTGCAGGAACTGTACTCGTAAAATAAACTGGTACAGGAGACAAAGATAGTGATTTTGCGTCGTGTCAGATGGGTTGTTGTTGACTTTACGATTTCTTAAAATAATCTGTGCATTCCAATACCCCATCTTACTCAATCTTGTTCTTTCGTCCTGTTTCTCCAGATACGGAGAAAGAGAGAGATACAGTCAGATGGGTTGTTGTTGACTTTACGATTTCTTATAATAATCTAGTAAGACAATACTGTCACTCAAACCTTTCAATTGATTACAAAAAGACAGCTATATACAGTGTATAAACTCAGTAGGCAGAAGTTATTGCCTTTCGTGCGCTTTCTGCGTTGCTGCCGCACGTTTCTCCCTCAGCCAGTCGTCCTTGGGCAAGATACCAGGAGTCTTCGAACAGTATCTTTGCCCTCGAAACTGAGTGTGTCCATCTGCTGTCATCGGTTCCTCACAGATCTTACAGGTGTAAACCTTTCTGCTCTTGGTTTTTACGTTGACCGTAAGAGCAACAACTTCAGCACTTACTCCACCAGCAACCGCAACAGCTTCCTGGAGTCTTTTGCGTTTCCGCCACTCAGTTGTCCGCGATGTAGAAACAGCAGGAGGAGGAGGAGGAGGAGGAGGAGGAGGAGGAGGAGGAGGAGGAGGGAGGAGGAAGCGGAGGAGGACAATCACTTGGTATGGAAACCGCAGCTGTTGCTTCAACCAGTGATGTTGATGGTTGGTTGACTGGTGGAACCTGGAATTCTGCGATTGCTGGCGTAGCATGGACACGAGCTCGACCTCTATTATCAGCAACCTCGAGGAACTCGTGCTGTGTCGCATGGGCAGGTCGTGCAGATGGACGCTCTTCATGTCGCAAGAGTGGCTGAGATGCTGTCCTAGATGGTGACGGAAGCGCGACGCCCTGAAGCAAGGTTCGAATCTCGTCTCTGCGAGCAGACTGCTTGAACCAAAGCTTCAGGGTAGTTTCGTTGAGGACCGGCAGGGATATGGTTGTGTCATCGAAGATGTCTGCACTGAGGACAAACCTGCTGCGTATGGTGTTGTAGGCGCTGATGACCTGCTTCCAGCGAGACACATACCTACAATGAAGAAGAATTGACTGTTGACCTATAAGAAATCACATAATATTAAATGGGTTAACTTGGGTTGTATTTCTCACGCCAAATGCGTATGGCATGAAATTACACCAAATTCGGTCTGTAACAGCCAAGAAATCTCTGTAACAGCAATCCCGGAAGATAACCTTCAAGCTATCTTTTACCATAACTAACCTATTGCTGGATTTCGTTGGCTTCGTGAACTTATCGCACAGCTTGATGCACATAGTCTCGACAAGTCGTGAACACGCCGGACTCACCGCAGGTATCCCAGCTGACATGAAACACCTGGAAACAGCAGCAAAGATTAACATTAATCAGAAGCGACATAATGCAAAATGACTAAAAGTTTGTTACAAATCTTGCAGGTGACAATTGTTGCTCAAGTATGGTGATAACTTCAATGAAGTGCTTAAGATTAGGCTACTTTGTTTACCCTTGGTTGAGGTGAGAGTGTATCTGAGTAGGTATCTCGAAGGGGCGCTGTATTAACTGTTATTATTAATGAATGAATGAATGAATGAATGAATGAATGAATGAATGAATTCATGAATGAATGAATGAATGAATGATAATATAGGATAAGAAATTGTAGGCCTACCGCCTAACTGCATCCGCCGAGAAATGGCCTGAGCGATGACTTTTGGATCTTGAGAAGCGACTATGGGAGGCTCGCTTCACTCTCTCCTTGTAGACAATCGGTCGTTTGTCAAATTCATGGAGTTTATCGTGAAGGACCTTGATCTGCTGTGCCTCAGAGATCTTCAACGACAGACCTTGAGCGGCGATGATGGCGTCAGCAAGAATGTTGACGTGGTCCCAGCCAGGAACACCACGGTAGTCGTACGATTCCTCGAGAACTGTTCCTTCGTCGGCTTCATCCTAAGAAAATTTACATCACTCGTGAACTCATTCTCTGTAATATGAAACGTTACGGGACGAGCACACACGTAAGCGAAAAAATTAATTGCTCAGTTGGTTAGAAATCTTTAAGAACCCTTAAGGAAACCATTCAGCTCTGAGCGTTACATCATTTCAAGTTCAAATTAAAATAAGCAAAACATAACGTGCTGTTAAACAACACCATGCAGTAAGTAAGTGAGTAAGTCAGTGACAGTAAGAATGAAGATTTTTCAAAACTAACATGTGACTCCTCGCTGTCATCCTCTGATAGTTCACAAGGAACTGGCTGGTCATCTAGGTCGGCCATGGTCAGCTGTTCGGTGATGTCTTCGAAGTTTTCGAAGCCTTCGTCGATCTCCAAAGACACCTCATCGGCATCAGAAGGCAACACATCTCCGGATTGGGCCAGCAGGTATTCAACACCAATCTTCTCTCCAGTGTACCTTGCTGGATCTTGCAGTAGCGGCAGCACTTTCCTCCCGTGAACGGCGATGCTTTTCTCGTTCACCAAGTGCCGTAGCCTCATGTCGAAGCATCGTAGAGGATCCAGCGGAGCGTCGATGGCTGCAGTCTGTCGGGCCTCATTCCATCTCATCAGGCCGTCCAATAGATAGGCCTGGAAGTTCAGAGGATTGGCTGAAGTGCCTGGGATGAATCGAGCCAGGTGAAGATGGAAGCTTTCCAGAGAAGTGGAGCCACGAGCACATCGATACACAGGGAGAACAAGGTCACCTTTCCGGGTAGATCCACACCTGGTGTACAAAGGTACACCCCCTGGATCTTGAAGGCAGGCAACATGGCGTTTCTGCTCTTCCCATATAACACTCATGTCCTCCCTGAAGAGACGCACCCCGAGCATGTCCGTTGCACTCATCAACGATAGAATTGTTGACTCGATGAGTGACGCCGTCTCCTCCGTTCCACGTGTTCGTCTCTTGCAGTGTCTAGCAAGCTCCTCCTTTGACACGGCCTTTCGGACAGCTCGGTCGCTCGGGTCCACCACACCAGTTTTCACTATCTCGCTCTTCTTCGCAGCAAGCAGGTCCCTGAAGTCGTCGCTGTCCCACTCAAAAATGCAAAGGGACAGTCGAGCCATGAAGGTCCCATACAAAGGATGCGACTCAGACGTACAGCCGGACGCCATCCTTCGCATGAAATGCCACACATCGAGTCGCACCTCTAAGGAATCCCATGCACGGAAGAGGAGAGCTGGCTTGGACAGTCCACTGGTGTTGCAGCAATCCCTATCGACATACAGGCAGGTCGGTGGAGTTTGACCGGCTGTGGCATAACGTTGGACCAAACCGTCAGCCAACAGCTGTAGGGAAGCAAGGTCTTCCGAAGTCGTCAAAACTGAGATAAGGATCTCACCGTTCTCATTCCCGACCGACGTCATCCAAGATGCGATGCCAGCACCAGTGCCCTGAAGTTTCCGACATACCTTTTTTGTGGAGTCCATCTTGAGAACACGGCCGTGTACGGATGTCAGTGCTGCCTGCAACTCGGGCAGTCTCGTACAGACATCCCTGACATAGCAGGCAAGGAACCACTTGGGGCACGGGACGCTGCGAAATACCGGCATCTCTGCGTATTCTGGACTTCCCAAGCCTAACCTCCTTATCCCACTGCCATGTAGCTGACAATCGCCCAAGTATCGCAATTGTGCACGCAACCATTCGGTGCTGTGCAGTTCTTGAATGTTGTGCTGCAAGCTTGTTGGACTGTTTCCAAGCGTTCGCGAGCGCAGCAGCGCAACAACAGACCGATCGCATGCGTACTTGCGAGTCAACACAACGGGGAACAGTGATCGGACTCCATCGATGACCTGGTCCAGCATACGCATGTCCCAAGCAATGTAGGTTCCTTTACATGCTACACAGTCCATGTACTCGGCAGCCAGGTAGTAAAAGGAGCCGAGGTCCAGGACATGCCGTACACGATTGTAGATCCCTTTCGATCGCAGGGACTTCTGTGGGCAGTTCGGACAGTGGAAGTCGTACTTCAGCATCCTGCGTGGCATCCACAGAAACAGCCGGCTCCTGGTATAACTGTCGGCATTCGTGTCTAGCAAGCTCCTCCTTTGACACTCACTTCCGGAGGATGCCACCAATTACGCAGAGTGCTGACGAGCTTCCCCTTGCCAGCGAACAACATCTGCCCAATCCACTGACCCATCGGTAATGCCATGTTGGCAGACCATCCATGAGGCACACGGAGGGCGTAATCGTTGTCACTCCGAGCAAAGACTGAAGGAGAAATCTAAACGAAATAATCGAAAATAGAGCATTATGAGGAGGGTCACTGGCAGGGAGTCATTTCATAGGGGTGAATATTCAGTCATTAGAAGATACTAAACTTAAGAATCTTGACACCAATGCTTAGACGTATACCTAGGTCAGCCAACAGCTGTAGGGATGCAAGGTCTTCCGAAGTCGTCAAAACTGAGATAAGGATCTCACCGTTCTCATTCCAAACCGACGTCACTCCAAGATGCGATGCCAATAACAGTGCCCTGAAGTAACCGACACACCTTTTTTGTGGAGTCCATCTTGAGAACACGGCCAAGTATCGGATGTCAGTGCTGCCTGCAACACGGGCATAGGCGTACAGACATCCCTGAAATACACAAGGAACCATTGGGGCACGGGACGCTGCGAAATACCGGCATCTCTGCGTATTCTGGTTCCCAAGCCTAACCTCCTTATCTCACTGCCATGTAGCTGACAATGGCCCAAGTATCGCAATTGTGCACGCAACCATTCGGTGCTGTGCAGCTTGAATGTTGTGCTGCAAGCTTGTTGGAATGTTAAAGCGTTCGCGAGCAAATATTCGCAACACCAGACCGATCGCATGCGTACAGCAGAGTCAACACAACGGGGAACAGTGATCGGACTCCATCGATGACCTGGTCCAGCATACGCATGTCCCAAGCAATGTAGGTTCCTTTACATGCTACACAGTCCATGTACTCGGCAGCCAGGTAGTAAAAGGAGCCGAGGTCCAGGACATGCCGTACACGATTGTAGATCCCTTTCCCCGAACTAGATGCGTGAACCTGGTGGTTAATCAGTAAACCATACAAATTATCAGCTCAAGTGATCGCAGGGACTTCTGTGGGCAGTTCGGACAGTGGAAGTCGTACTTCAGCATCCAAAATGGCATCCAAATGACACAGCCGGCTCCTGGTATAACTGTCAACATTCGGCTGTCTTGTACCAACACTCACTTTGGGAGGATGCAGACCAAGAATCGGCAGAGATGGTGACGAGACACTACCTGCCAGCGAACAACATCTGCCCAATCCACTGACGATCGGTAGGGGCCATGTTGGCAGACCATCCCTTATTAGCTCACGGAGGGCGTAATCGTTGTCACTCCGAGCAAAGACTGAAGGAGAAATCAATATACGAAATAATCGAAAATAGAGCATTATGAGGAGGGTCACTGGCAGGGAGTCATTTCATAGGGGTGAATATTCAGTCATTAGAAGATACTAAACTTAAGAATCTTGACACCAATGCTTAGACGTATACCTAGGTACAAACACACATGCAATGCATCTATGCACACATATACAGTAGTCCAGCTTCAATTGCAAATGTCAGTAACTCGGTGCTATTTCCAATAACTGGTACTACTAACCATACAAATTATTAGCTCAAGTAAATCCAATAAATATACACCACCAAGGTATCCAATTTTAATGAAGACAGAATACACTTCATAGGCATAAGTACATCCGTAGAAATACACAAACATTGGAAGATAGAATTTTCATTTCACAAACCAGGTTATAGATAAATTTGTCTCAATATACATCATCAGATATTCTCTTTCACTTCCATTGTGGTTCGTATCTGGCCTACTAAAACGATTTTCTGGTTCGCTTCCATGTTGATTGGTTTCTGGCCTACTTAAACGACATTCTCTTTCACTTCCATGTTGGTTGATTTCTGGCCTACTAAAACGATGGTTTGCTTCACGTTCATGTTGGTTGATTTCTGGCCTACTTAAACGACATTCTCTTTCACTTCCATTTTGGTTGGTTTCTGGCCTACTTAAACGACATTCTCTTTCACTTCCATGTTGGTTGGTTTCTGGCCAACTAAAACGTAGGTTGTCATCTTGGTTTTGGTGAGCATTTTTGGAGGTTTTCTTTGTTCGTCTCTTCTTCCGTGTGTGGTTTTTTGTTGGTTTCTGGGTCCATGCCCATTAGGGCTGCGAAGCTGTTCTGGGTTGATATGGTGAATGCAGTAGGTGGAGGGGGTGTTTTTTGATGGCAGTGTTTTTTGGTCGGTTGTCCGTGGTTGCTAGGTGTTTCTTCGGTCTCGTTGGATTGGTGGTTTTCTGGAACGGTGTCTGTTGGTGTTTGTATGGTCCTTTGGTGTGTGGTGGTCGTCTCTTCGCCTGCTCTGGTTGTTATGAGCTCGAGGTCCCTTCTCAGTTGGTCCGTGGGGTCCGTCAGTTTTATGTTGGTGGTTATGTCTGTTAGGTTTCGTTGAATGGTGGTGGGCAGTTTTCTCCAGTTGACCTGGTGTCGACGGATCTGTACTGCTCGGTATAGAGTCTTGCAGAGTGTGGAGAAGTCCGGGTTGCTTGATCTCTGCACGGTTGGTTGTCTGTTGTGTTGTTGTTTGTCTTCTGTGGGTCCTGTTCGGTGTTTGGTCTCCGGGAAGGTGTAGTTGGAGGTGAGGTCTGGTGGTCCGTGGGTGTTGTTGGTAGAGGTTCTGCGCTGCATGAGTGGTTGCACGGGGTTCGGTAGTAGCGGGCCTTGGTAGGTTCTCGTTTGTGTTTCGTTGTATGGTTGTTGGGTGTACGGTTGTTGTACGGTTGTGGTGTAGACTGGATCAGGTAGGAGGGTTCTTATGAATGCCGATGGTTGATGTTGGGGTGCATAGGTATCCCAGTGTCTTTCCAATCTGTCCATCCGGTTGTTAAGTTCCTCCAGGGCATGTAGAATGCGGTCAGTATCGCTGGTTGGTGGCGGTTTTGGTGCTCTATTAGCCGTCATGTCTGCGTACCATGCCTTGTTATGGAAGTATGGCTCTCGTAAACATATTACGGGGGGGCCCGTGGCGCTTTGGATAACAGCTGGCACAGAGACCGAGAGGTACCGAGTTCGAGCCCCCGTTGGGCGGATTTGCTTTGTAGGCTGCTATTAGCGCCGTTGTATTACATGGCTGTCTGTTCTGTTAGTAGTTAAGATTTCAATTGCATAACATGTAAATGTACAGCGCAGTGCGTTTGTCAGGCGCTTAATAAAGAAAAGATTATTATATTATTATTATTATTATCTACATTTTAATATAGCATAATGTAATGTCAGCAGGATGGATGAATGAATGAATGAAAAGCACTGGTCCACAGCATTGAAAGATTGAGAAGCATTGCCTTAGTTTGTCAAACAGAGAAATATCATACAAGTGTTATATATGCCTCGTTAACAGCATGACAAGCTTGAGTGATCTTGTAAAGGAGTGTGAATATTTAATGCGCTGGCAAGTAGTTAGTGGTGAAATCTCAAACGACGGTGATGCACGGGCTCACGCCATCCCCTTCCACTTCCACTCTGTAATTGAATCGTTTATGGGCTCCATTGTTGGATAGTTTAATTGTTCATCATTGATCTTTAGCTGGCGGCTAGAGGAACTCCGTTGTATACCTTTCGACTTGCTCCGGTGTAGAGTTGCGTGTACACTGATGGAGTGAATGTTCTTTCTGTTCATGTACTCTCTCGCTCATTTTCAGTATGAGCCAATATGCGAGCACATTCTTTCTGTTCACCTACTCATGCTCATTTTCAGTATGAGCCAATATGCGTGCACATTCTTTCTGTTCACCTACTCATGCTCATTTTCAGTATGAGCCAATATGCGAGCACATTCTTTCTGTTCACCTACTCATGCTCATTTTCAGTATGAGCCAATATGCGAGCACATTCTTTCTGTTCACCTACTCATGCTCATTTTCAGTATGAGCCAATATGCGAGCACATTCTTTCTGTTCACCTACTCATGCTCATTTTCAGTATGAACCAATATGCGAGCACATTCTTTCTGTTCACCTACTCATGCTCATTTTCAGTATGAGCCAATATGCGAGCACATTCTTTCTGTTCACCTACTCATGCTCATTTTCAGTATGAGCCAATATGCGAGCACATTCTTTCTGTTCACCTATTCGTGCTCTTTTATGCAAAGCAAGAAATCTAATGGCATCTTTCTGCAATCTCATCATCTGCCCTCATTGCCATCCCTCTCTTTGTTTCTGCCAGCTGAGCCAACGTATGCGCAATCGTATTGACATCAGATAACTTGTCGAGCTCTACTAGTCCCGTTTCTTCGACCACCAACTGGCCTGATATGCTTTCAACCGCTTCAAGTAATCAATCGAAAGATTTGGGGTTTATCCAGTCAGCAATTACTCCGTTTGGTTGGCTGTCAAGTTCTCTTAATTTTAGTACTAGCAGTCTAGCAGCATTCCTCATTCTGTTCGCAACGATAGCATACTTTTTTCTGGTCCAACGTTCTATTTTGTGGAACGATTTTTGGCTTACCCAGTCAGCTGGTTGGTTGTCAAGGTCTGTACTTTTGCTAGCAGTCTAGCGGCATTCCTCATTCTGTTTGCAACAGTAGCATATTTTTCTTTAGCATATTTTTCTGGTCTGAAGCCCTTCATATGCAGTGTCCTTGTGAACAACAGTCGTGTATACGCTGGCTTTACCATTCCCAAACAGAGCTCAAGTGCTATAACAGCCAATAATTGACTATTGCAGTGCAGATTGTGCGAACAGGGATAATAGCCCTACATGGTGCACGACAACGGGCAGTTTCAGATAACGTATAAATATCTACCATTTCCGATCTAAAATTATGGAGTGAGAGAACCAGTAAATATCTCTCCGTATCATCGGCATACACCGTGACTGGTTCATTTCTGATTGCTATATCCAGTGCAGTACGCATGATGAGTGTCCGCACCGTTTTTGGCGTGATGAACACTTTTTCAACCGAACAGATTACAAATTAACAAAGTGCTGCTTGTTATTGCCATTCATAAGATATAGAAGACTGGTTTTGTATACTCTCAATCACATCAATATCCGAACCGGCGGCCTCGAGTGTATCGATAACCACAGTGCACTTTCTCCATAATGACGTTTGACTGTTTTATAACGTCCCCCACGTGTGCCTGCTACCAGATAATGCTATGGAACAAGCAGCCACCATCAACAACATACAGGTTTTCTTAAGCCATGGTTAGTAACTAAACCTCCAGGTACGCTGGTTAATTCATATTTAAGATATTGCCCCAAATCACCAAGTCGATTTAATAAGACGCTGTTATCAATGATAACTTTATTTCTGTCTACCTTACAAGGTTGTGATGGTTTGTTCTTTTTACCATTCATATAGATATGCTTGAGGATGCCATGCATCTTCTCCAGATGCATGTTGGTGTTAATGCCACACCTTGCGCGGTAACTGTAAGCCCAGCTGTTGATGCAAGTGGCAAAATGCGATTGAAAGAAGTTAAGAAATGCAGCTGTATCATCATCACTTTGTAGCTGGCTCATAAAATGTGGCAATGACGTGTCGAACGTCACTGGGTCTTGCTCGTCCATTAATGTGCGCAGGCTTTTATAGACAAACACAACCTTCTCACTGTCTTTGATTAGACGACAGCAGTTTCCCCTGAAACTCTTGTCACCGTGCCAGGCACAATACAGCCTGTGTGGACATTCACCCTCCATGCATTATAAAACTGTTGAGCCATGTCTGACATGAATGTATTGCATCGAATTAGTGCACACTTCGCTTTCAGGTTCTCAAAAAATACCTGTCTAGTCGCTTGTTCTTAGCATTCATATAGATGTGCTTAAGGATGCCATGCATCTTCTCCAGATGCATGTTGGTGTTTATGCCATGCGTCACCCGATAACTGTAAGCCCAGCTGTTGATGCAGGTGGCAAAATGGGCTTTGAAGAATTTCATAAATGCTGTGGTGTCTGCATCGTTTTGTAGCTGGCTCATAAAATGTGGCAATGACGAGTCGAACGTCACTGGGTCTTGCTCGTTCATTAAAGTCTGTAGGCTTTTGTAAACAAACACAACCTTTTCCACTGTTTTTGATGAGACGGTTTGTTTGTGTGTCGGTTGGGTTTGTTCTCGTCGTGGCCATGCCCGATTAGAGCTCAAACTTGGGACTATGATGGCGTGGTTCCATTCATGGTAACTTTTTTAGTTCTTTGCAATATTCTACATGAATAACATAATGCAAAGCAAATGCACTCATTAGTGTCTCCAGGAGAGTTTCTGGTTTAGTAATTTGTAGTCCATCCAGTCTGACAGCTGCCCAGGTCTAGCAGATTAGCCCCTATGGCCCGGGTCAATACAGTCGATGGTGTGACATACGTTTTTGGATTATCTTCGTCAACCTGCAATTGTTAACAATTCATATTTCAGTCTGAGGGGTTTGTACGTTTATCAGACTATGCACTTCTGGCCTACTCCTGTTAGGAGTGGAAAGTAACATCACTCATCCTTTATGTTCTTTTTACCTGCTTGACACCGACGGCAGTATAGTTCTCTTCTGCAGTGGCGATGTTCAACTCCACACATTTGCTGGTTTACCATTTACTACTAGACATAGACGAGATTTGTCAGTGATGCTGTTGCGCTGTCTAGTCGCTTGTTTTTTTTCCCATTGAGATAAATTTGCTTAAGGATGCCATGCATCCTTTCCAGATGCATGTTGGTGTTTATGCCACACCTTGCACGGTAATTGTATGCCCAGCTGTTAACGCAGGTGGCAAAATGGGCTTAGAAGAACTTCATAAATGCAGCGGTATCTGCATCGTTTTGAAGCTTACTAATGAAATGTGGCAATGATGTGTCGAACGTTATGGTGTCTTGCTCGGCCATTAACGTGCACAGGCTTTTATAAGCAGACACAACTTTCTCACTTGTTTCACTACTGTTAACCAGCTAATCAGTTTATTTTAATTTCTTCTCCTACGTATCTACCTTTCCATATAATGTGAAGCCAAATGCTTATGATAACATTTTTGAATACATGTCGTGTACCATGAGTGAAATGGACTTGTGCAGACCGATACATACCCTCCATGCAAAATGCCATTTTGTTTTTCCATGAGCAAGTGTTGCAGTGAAGTTTTATGTCGGCTATATTTTCCATATATTTCCACGTCCACCTGATTTCTTTTCTTTTGGCACCAATTCATGTTCACGGTACCATTTCAACAATGCCGACAGACTTGTGACACAAAGAAATTTAAATGTTTCTCTGCATACTGTGTTTCCTTCGATCTTGTATGCAGTTCTTTGATGATCCATTTCTGAATGATAGCAGTGATCGCCAGACATCAGCCAGTAATCTACTTTTAATTTTGGAAGCATTCGACATTCCTAGTACTTAGCTCCTCAAGAAATGTATAAAATAGTCTAAGATCTTTGGGGTATGTCACATTAAATACCCAGAAGCACATGAAAACAAATTCCAGTGCTTCTGAAAAGCATGAAGCACTTTCAATGGCAACTGCATGCATCTTCAATGGCAACTGCCAAGTTGTCGAGCTTCACAAAATATGAAGTTTCAACTTTGAATAAGACAGGTTGGAGGACTTCTTCGGCCAGCAGTTTTGCGAGTGCACCATCCACAGTTTCATCCTACAGAGACAACAAAATTTTAAAATCAATTTAAATATTAATTTAAGAAGACTTAAAAAGCATCAACCAACGTAACCACAAACACCACTTATTGTGACCCGTCATTACAAAATGAGTCGGAAGTCGCATAATGTAGAACGCTGCAAATCGCTTCTGAATGTGTTTTCCCTTCAAATTATTGATCTAGTGAATTTTACATGTTTGGAATTTACATTATATGATGTATCAATAAAATATTTGTGTAGGTGATTCCTTGTGACTGGAAGGAGACGCCATCATTTAAACGTCTTGACGGTTTGATGGCATGACTGCTTGTGCAATGGCCAATGAAACGATGCAGAGCGCCATGCAGTAACTTAATTCGTTTGATGATCTCATACTACCCATTCGAGTAGGTGGTTGCCTTCAGATTTCTCTTGCTTTTCCAAAACTATTAGGAAATTATGGTCGAAACATGTTTGTACCATAGCCCATCTAAGCGTTCCCAACAAATGAATATTGTTCATCAACACCAAAATATTCTCATCTAAAGAGACACAATTAAACAAAGGCAAAATATACTGACTATATGTATTAGCAACGTCGACTTCGTATTCAATTTGTGATAGCGACAGGAGACGGCCGTCTTTTCGAGACAGTCCGTTGATTCGTGCGGTTAAGACGTATCGATCCGGCCACGTCTTCAGATGTTTTGCAAGACCGCGAATGTCGTAGTAGAGATTCAAAGAAACTCCATCACATTCATCGTGCTTGGAAATGGTAAACTACTTTTACTCTGTGGTCTATTTCTTTATCAGAGCAGGTGCTGTGTGACATCGATTTCTGTTAGAAGGTTGACATTTGTCATGATTCCAATTTCTGTAAATGAGAATGGCCATGTCTCTTTCAACACGTTGGCATCAAGGTCGCTGTTTATGTCCACACACTGCAAACATTAGGTCTGCGTCATAACATCAACGACAGACTTCTTATCAGGATCAACTGTGAGTGCCAAAGTCTTCAGTGTGCTCTGCTTCTCTCTGAGACACTCGTCTTTATCTGCTGCTACTGATGGCTGCCAGCGGATAGCTGTCACAGAGGCACGCTTTTTTACCCCAAGTGATGGCGCTGATGACAATGTTGCGACAGGACGTAGTTGAGGACCGTTTATGGCCGTCTGTTGTCGGATCGAAGGCAAAACAGGGAACGAAATGTAATTATAGAATACACAAACAAAAGTGGCTCTTCAGTTAAGGAAAAAGTAATGGGCTGATTCCCATCCCATAACCAATGCCAGACAGCCTGCTTATTTTCCTCAAGGCTTCATGCAGCAAGAACGCTAACAGTGTTCACTCTTAATCTTACTCGCTCCCACGACACTTTCTTTCGCAGTGTCGTCATTGTGTCTTGTAATTATCAGTTGATTGCTTCCTTTTCGTGGCTTATCCTCTCCAACAGACAACGTACTTCCTCGTCTCATGCGCTGCTTCGTGTTCTCTCAATTTTTGCAAGGCTTGCTGAACTCTCTGTTTGCACTTGCACATATTCTCGTATTCCCGGTCCTTTCGATTCTGCGACCTTTCTAACTCTAGTCGCGTTGAATTTTTTGTCCTCTTTCCATGAGTTGCCTCTTCTTTCAGAAAAGCATTTGTAAACGATCTCTTCTTTGTTTGTTCTATGTCCAAACGCTCCATTGGTTCTAACAATTCATCAACAGCACCCATGGACAGAATGCGAAGAAACTCTTCAATCTATCATCAGAAATTTTCAGTGATGCACCACAACGTTTATTTAACAGATGATTTGCGCTACGATAACAGTGCACAAAGACAATAAACTGGGGCAAGCTTCCCAGTGACCAGAAACCCAGCCAGAAAACCCTGTAGGGGTGACGTTTGCCCCTCCATTGTCTTGGTGCATAATCTCAGCCCAAATAAATTCCAGCTAAACTACAATTACCAATGGTTGGTGAAATATCTGAAGAGAGACACTTTGGAATAATGGTTGTATTTTCTATCGACGATGTCTTGCCACCATGGTTCTTTGTTGAGGATTTATGCTACAGAAACACCTGAAAAAAACAAGGCAAAGTTCGTATAACAGTATTAATAAAGAGTAACAAACTTAATTATAAAGCACTTATACTCTGTGGTGTAAAAAAATTCATCAGAGCAGCTGCTGTGTGGCTGACAGCAACCATCATGACGTTTGCGAGATCGATTTCTGTTAGAAGATTGACATTAATTTTGTCATGATTCCAATTTCTGTAAATGAGAATGGCCACATCTCTTTCAACACAGTAGCATAAAGGACGCTATTTATGTCCACACAATGAAAGAGGTAGATCTGCTTCATGAGATCAACAACAGACTTCTTATCAGGATCAACTGTGAGTGCCAAAGTCTTCATTGTGCTCTGCTTCTCTCTGATATGCTCCTCTTCACCTGCTGCTACTTGTCGCTGCCAGCTGACGCATCCAGAGCGGTCACGTAGACACTTTTTTTGCACCAGTTGATGACGCTGAGGATGACGACTCTTGTGTATCGCCCAACCTCTTCCTCACCGAGTTCTTTCCACGGTTCATGTTGTTAAGGTTTTCCTCCATCTGGAAAAAAGTGAATCATGCCCACTTCCTACCACAACATCACCAACACGTTCGCGCAAAGATTCCGGGTACTCGTTCACAATCCTTTCCGCTAGAAGTGTAAGTTGTTTACGACCAGGATTCGAATTAATGCCGTGGACATCAGCGCAGACAATGCGAACCATCTCTCGACGCAGGGGTGGATTTGGTGATACCTGATGTTTTAATGCCATCAGTAAAGCAGGTGGCATCTTGTTCCATGGGAATTGGAAGTCCACCAGCAAGCGACCACTCAGAGACAACACGATACCCGAAGCAGAAGAAACTTCCACACTCTTACTCTCAACTGATCGTGACGTCACGGGCATCCCTAACATGCCAACAACAAACCTTTTGTAAATAAATAATGTTCAAAGTGATAAATGGAGCACATAATATGCTCAGTTATTGTTCCTCAGTAGTGTTCTGCTTCGCTCTGAGATGATCTGCTGCTATTGATGGCTGCCAGCAGATAGCTGTCAGAAAGGCACCCTTTTTACCCCAATCGACGATATCCAAAAGTTTGTCTGGATTCCCAACCACCTGGCTGGGATCCAGGCTACAGGGATACTGCTGCCGTGGCCCAATCTCCACGCCTTCCATCAGGGTGCTTCTATTGTTATATTATGGGACTTGCCTCATAAGAGTCGGCCTTGATTGAGGTTTGTGTCTCCTTTAGTTGCGGCTGGACAGTGTCGTAATTGTGGACCGTTTGTTGCCATCTGTCGTCGGATCGAAGGTGACAGGGAACGAAATAGGATTGGTAAACAAGTGGAATTATAGAATTCACAGACAAAGTAGCTCTTCTGTTTAGGAGAAAGTAAGCGGCTGATTTCACATCCCATAACCAATGCTAGACAGCCTGCTTAATTTCTTCAAGGCTTCATGCAGCAAGAACGCTAACAGCGTTCACCCTTAATCTTACTCGCTCCCACGACACTTTCTTTCGCAGTGTCGTCATTGTGTCTTGTTATTGGCAGTTGATTGCTTCCTTTTCGTGGCTTATCCCGTCCAACAGACAAAGCACTGCCTCGTCTCTATGGTTAGCCTTCCGATCTCGCTTCTTCTGCGAAACAACAGACGTCAAAGTTTGAGCAATAGTGTTAGTTTCAATCGATACCCAGTTACCCATGTGGCTGGTGATCCAGAATACAGCAATACTGCTGCCCATGTCCAATCTATTGATCTAGCTACAGCTAAAAGTCCTCTGTTTCGTCTATAACAGTTATGAGAGTATTATTGTTTATAACGTTCAGGTATCTTAACCAGGCGACCCGCACGGGTTCTGAATTCCGATTGAATTTGAGGCTGTTGTCCTTCAGAAAAGCCCAGAGCTTTTCAACTTTTCCAGAATCTTTAAGACATTCCTGAATATTGATTGTCATCAACAGTTGAAAATGGATTTGTAAACGAATTTCACGAAGCAGGAATGGCCAATGCTGAATAAGTTGAATGATCGGCATATATCCATTTATATCCCTTCTGTGGAGGACATAATTATGTACATTTCATATGAAAATCTAAAATCAACATTAACCAGTCGTTACTCCGTCATTTCCGTTTCGAGAACCGATTCTTCATGCATTTGTCACGCCACGTCACTTCCACTATGCAATTATCCTCTTTCTGCCATTGACTGACAAATAGACAGGTTCTGTTGCTATGTATTGTACAATTTCCATACGCCTTTACCGATAAAGTTCCGTTCTTTACGAAACGAAAACGCCCGAATTATAACCAAAAATCGATGTTAAAACAAGAGCCAGCAGGTCGGCGGCCACACACGCCGGAGCGCATAGGCTAATCCTACACATTTAGCTACACATTGCCACTATTGCACCACAAACCGCTGCTGATGAATGGTGAACTAACTGGACGCAGCGTTCCACCTCCAGCATGTGACAAGGTAACTTAGGAAAGTTAGTACTGGGAAGTTAACTTCAGATAGCTTCAGGTGTTCCTCCGAAATGTCAGTCGTCAGTGGCCGTTCTGTTATGTTGGACTTTTGCCAGCTGATAAAGTCATGGACCTCACGGGCGTCAAACCTGAGTTCTGGTACTTTTGAATTGGGGCACAGATGATGTTCGAGTTTCCGGTTCTGTTATTAAACCCGAGCAGCCCCGCTTCGTCTGTGCCACGCCACGCAGTTTCTTGCCTTCCACAAAATATTATTATTTCAATCAGAGGCACACGCCTTCTTCTGTTTTCATCAGCCTCTTTCTTTATAGCATTGTCAAGCTGTAGCACGATGTTAGGGCATCTGTTTTTCATAACACTACAAAATTCTCCGCAACAGCTAGGTAGTTTATGTGATATTCAGCCTGATAATGACGCTTAAAGGCTTCTTTCACTGTTGCCCATTTAATGTAAGGTTTGGCTACGAATACCCCATGTGCGAATGCCCACCTTTTCAAGCTTCTTGATGTTTACCCTTTGCAAACACAACACAGTGTTTGCACAATGCACCACCTTCATGTGCTGAATAAACTAGCCATAGGTTCTGGTTCAACCACACAATTTTGAAACATGGCAGAGTTATCAATATTATGACTTCGGTTGTAATCAGGTCTTTGTCGTTCGTTGGCCATCTTGAGTGACGTCAAGTCTACCCATGAATGAGACCATTTCGAGTCAAAGTTAAAAGCAAAGTTACTCTGTAACGACTAAAGTTAATCGAACAGTAGAGAACGGAACTATGTTACAACTTTATTTAACAGGAATTTGGCAAATATCCTGAGCACAGAAAACGACTAACTCTTGATAAAATTAGAAGTAAACTGAGCCAAACGCACTGGTGTGTCAACACGACGAACGCATCAGGCGGTATATATAAACAGCAATTTTCCTGAATGCTTTTCCTCGAGTCTCGACCATGTCCATTCTTTGATACAACTCTTGTTCAATTGTACTCATACTTTCGCGCACGTTTTGTATCTCATCTCTTTTCCAATCTGGTCATTCATTGTATGCTTTTAATGGGGTTGGGATACAGCTCCAGTCCGTGTCTATTAAATACCAGCAAGCGAGCTAGAGTTAGTCTTTGCAGTTCGCGATAATACTGTACTGTATTGCTGCCTTCAGAGTTTTTATCTAAAATTGTGATGGTGTCTTTTGTCAAATATGTTGTCAGCTTCTTTATATCAGTTGTTGTAGGAAGGTTATTTTGCTTGTTAAATTTGCCTCACTTTAGGGTTCTGTGTGGTCTTCTTGCGCGAAGTCCATGGTAGTAAAGATCTCGTATGCATCTGACCCAACGCACGCAAGGAAAGTGGCCGCCTGACAGTCTCTTGCCTCGCGGTTCACCTTAGCTGCCTTGATGTAGTTCGTCCACTGTCCTTTAAAGCGCTTCCAATCGCTGGCCAAGTTTGATGTCCTGAAGGGTGCTCGGACAGGGATGTGAGCAGAGCTGCCATTCGATATGTTGTAGTCATTGACCTTGCTATATATCGTCCACTTCTGACACCATGTGTCGTTTAAGCTAAATATGACATCCAACACAGCGTGTGCTTTTCAGTGAGAGGAATTTTCTATTCGACTGAGTTGCCATATATGCGGCGCAACTGTGTGCATGTGGGATTTACCGACATAAGTGTCAGTTATCTCTGTCTTGGCCAATCACTTGCAGCTGCTCCTGCTATCTGATCTGTCTATTCGGATTTATGCAAAGCAAGAAATCTAATGGCATATCTTTTTGCAACCTCGTCATCTGCCCTCATTACCATTCCTCTCTTTCTTCACGCCAGCTGAACCAAAATATGCCCACTCTTCTTGGCAACAGATGGCGTCTTGAGTTGTACTAGTCCCGTTTCTTCATGCACCAAATGGCCTGACATGCTTTCAATTGCTTCAAGTAATCTGTCGAACGATTGTGGGTTTATCCAGTCAACAATTATTCCGTTTGGTTTGTCATCAATATCTCTTAATTTTATAAGGAGTCTGGCAGCATTCCTCATTCTGTTGGCAACACTAGCATATTTTTCTGGTCCAACGTTCTTCATACGCAAATTGCCGATGTCAACAATAAGCGAATCCCCTTTTGCAGCCCACGATTTGTCGTCATGCCTAGATGATCTAAACACTGTGGTATGCAATAAATCAGAAGCACCAGTTTCAACAGAATCCTGCAATGCTTGTGACTCCACGGCAATATCTCGTGTACCCTATATGGTAATCTAATTCAACTTATGTAACACAACATTGAATAGAAAAAATTATCAGATTATATATTTAATCACTAGTGTATATTATTATGTTTATTCGACGGTGTTTGATATACAGACTAATCTTAAAGGCGAAGGTTCAACTCGGGAATGTTTTACCTGTTCTCATGGTTATTCCACTGTGCACAGTGCATTGTTTTCATTCATCAATCCATCGATCATTATGTCTCCAAAATCATCGTCATCGGATTCGTCCGAAGAGTCTTCACTCTGCCAGGTTTCCTTATCCGCAGACGTTTCTTCCGTTTGATGCTGACCACACCGCAATGTACAAATTCCAAATGTTTTCAACAAACGTGTAGGTCTTGCGCCGATACGCTTTTATTCCTACCTGGCGACGTGGGTTTTTCGAACGAGCGGATGTGCTTGTTGATGTATACGGTCTATCGACATGCTCATTCCAGTCAAGGACAGCCAGATTGCTTCGTAGCTCGTAAGTTCTATTTCCATAGAATGGATTCGTTTGTCAAGATAGATCAGACAAACGTTGTTGAAGCTCTCAACATAAAAACTGATTGACATTTGTCATGATTCCAATTTCTGTAAATGAGAATGGCCACATCTCTTTCAACACGGTAGCATAAAGGACACTGTTTATGTCCACACAATGAAAGAGGTAGATCTGCTTCATGAGGAAGGTGCTTTCGGCGCTGGGGAGACGTTGACACAGGAATCGGTTCAACACGTAGACCACGAGGGAATACAGCCCATAATTCCATATAACTCTTTCGGGCAACTGCGTGTGCATGTGGGTGTGGCAGACAAGTGTAGGTTATCTCTGTCTTGGCCAATCTTCACGGCACACTTGTAGCTGCTCCTGCTGTCTGATCTGTCTATTTAGATTTATGCAAAGCAAGAAATCTAATAGCATATCTTTTTGCAACCTCGTCATTTGCCCTCATTACCATTCCTCTCTTTCTTTACGCCAGATGAACCAAAATATGCCCAATCTTCTTGGCAGCAGATGACGTCTTGAGTTGTACTAGTCCCGTTTCTTCATGCACCAAATGGCCTGACATGCTTTCAATTGCTTCAAGTAATCTGTCGAACGATTGTGGGTTTATCCAGTCAACAATTATTCCGTTTGGTTTGTCATCAATATCTCTTAATTTTATAAGGAGTCTCGCAGCATTCCTCGTTCTGTTGGCAACACTAGCATATTTTTCTGGTCCAACGTTCTTCATACGCAAATTGCCGATGTCAACAATAAGCGAATCCCCTTTTGCAGCCCACGATTTGTCGTCATGCCTAGATGATCTAAACACTGTGGTATGCAATAAATCAGAAGCACCAGTTTCAACAGAATCCTGCAATGCTTGTGACTCCACGGCAATATCTCGTGTACCCTATATGGTAATCTAATTCAACTTATGTAACACAACATTGAATAGAAAAAATTATCAGATTATATATTTAATCACTAGTGTATATTATTATGTTTATTCGACGGTGTTTGATATACAGACTAATCTTAAAGGCGAAGGTTCAACTCGGGAATGTTTTACCTGTTCTCATGGTTATTCCACTGTGCACAGTGCATTGTTTTCATTCATCAATCCATCGATCATTATGTCTCCAAAATCATCGTCATCGGATTCGTCCGAAGAGTCTTCACTCTGCCAGGTTTCCTTATCCGCAGACGTTTCTTCCGTTTGATGCTGACCACACCGCAATGTACAAATTCCAAATGTTTTCAACAAACGTGTAGGTCTTGCGCCGATACGCTTTTATTCCTACCTGGCGACGTGGGTTTTTCGAACGAGCGGATGTGCTTGTTGATGTATACGGTCTATCGACATGCTCATTCCAGTCAAGGACAGCCAGATTGCTTCGTAGCTCGTAAGTTCTATTTCCATAGAATGGATTCGTTTGTCAAGATAGATCAGACAAACGTTGTTGAAGCTCTCAACATAAAAACTGATTGACATTTGTCATGATTCCAATTTCTGTAAATGAGAATGGCCACATCTATCTTTCAACGCGGTAGCATAAAGGACACTGTTTATGTCCACACAATGAAAGATGTAGATCTGCTTCATGAGGAAGGTGCTTTCGGCGCTGGGGAGACTCTGACACAGGAATCGGTTCAACACGTAGACCACGAGGGAATACAGCCCATAATTCCATATAACTCTTTCGGGCAACTGCGTGTGCATGTGGGTGTGGCAGACAAGTGTAGGTTATCTCTGTCTTGGCCAATCTTCACGGCACACTTGTAGCTGCTCCTGCTGTCTGATCTGTCTATTTAGATTTATGCAAAGCAAGAAATCTAATAGCATATCTTTTTGCAACCTCGTCATTTGCCCTCATTACCATTCCTCTCTTTCTTTACGCCAGCTGAACCAAATAATGCCCAATCTTCTTGGCAGCAGATGACGTCTTGAGTTGTACTAGTCCCGTTTCTTCATGCACCAAATGGCCTGACATGCTTTCAATTGCTTCAAGTAATCTGTCGAACGATTGTGGGTTTATCCAGTCAACAATTATTCCGTTTGGTTTGTCATCAATATCTCTTAATTTTATAAGGAGTCTCGCAGCATTCCTCATTCTGTTGGCAACACTAGCATATTTTTCTAGTACAGCGTTCTTCATACGCATATTGCCGATGTCAACAATAAGCGAATCCCCTTTTGCAGCCCACGATTTGTCGTCATGCTGAAATGATCTAAACACTGGTACGCAATAAGTCAGAAGCGCCAGTTTCAACAGAATCTTGCAATGCTTGTGACTCCACGGCAATATCCCGTGTACTGTATATGGTAATCTAATGCAACTTATGTAACACAACGTTGTATGGAAAAATTTATCAGATTAGATATTTAATCACTACAGTATATTATTATGTTTATTCGACGGTGTTTGATGTACAGACTAGTCTTAAAGGCAAAGGTTCAACTCGGGAATGTTTTCACTGTTCTCATGGTTATTCCACTGTGTACGGTGCATTGTTTTCATTCGTCAATCCATCGATCATTATGTCTCCAAAATCATCGTCATCGGATTCGCCCGAAGAGCCTTCACTCTGCCAGGTTTCCTTATCCGCAGACGTTTCTTCCATAGACTGAGCGTTTGATGCTGACCACACCGCAATGTACAAATTCCAAATGTTTTCAACAAACGTGTAGGTCTTGCGCCGATACGCTTTTATTCCTACCTGGCGACGTGGGTTTTTCGAACGAGCGGATGTGCTTGTTGATGTATACGGTCTATCGACATGCTCATTCCAGTCAAGGACAGCCAGATTGCTTCGTAGCTCGTAAGTTCTATTTCCATAGAATGGATTCGTTTGTCAAGATAGATCAGACAAACGTTGTTGAAGCTCTCAACATAAAAACTGTCGTGACCTTCCACATAATCTTCAGCATGCTTGTAGACAACCAACGAGCATCGTAACCGCGGCATCATGAGAAAGAGTTCGCACCTCAATCATGAACCCTGGCTGTCTGCAGGATAACGTTTCGTGGAACATGCTGTGCTTATTTTGAAAATTACGGACGCACGACTCTACAAGAGTGCGCAGTGTCTGGGCATCCCCATTGCAGTGGTCAATGAACCAATATACATGGTTCCGAATGGCAGCACCTTTATCAGAGAGCTCAGAATGCCACGTTTTGCCAATGATTTTCCGGGCCCTTGACCAATTTTTTTACGCCCGCTGTAATAGGGCGGGTACAGTGGCAGCGATCATTGGAATTTCTAGCCAGCTTCCTTTCACGCAGACGCTTGTTTATGGTCAAGTTACGATCATGAACATGATGGGCTACTTTTGATGTTGCTAACATGCAAGCTGCCCACTGCTTCGTGACGCTGTGTACAGCTGTCGTCATCACGATTGATGTGTTGGATGTCAACAACTTCGTGAGTCTTCAGCAACATGATCCGTGTGGTAGCTGTTCGTTCGTTCGGCAAATGATGTCGTGCATCCGTCATAATCGATATAGTGCCATCAGCCGACACAGACCTAGCACCATATACCGACTGCTTGTGTAAGTTTTCGCAAATGGCGCTAAATTTCACCAAACTCTTATTACGGAAGCGATCTGACAACAGTCCGAAACGGCTGAAGTCGCTAAACTGTTCGTATTGTATGGGTGTTATGCCATAAGCCAGTTAGCTCAACATCATCCTGTGGTTGACTTCGTATTCCTTTGCTTCGCAGTCTATTGTTGATGATGAGCACCGTTTCAAGGAGTGCTTCTTGACGCACTCCATCATTTCTACACCTGTCGACCTGAACAAGCTGCTTCTCCAAAACGACAACACATGACCACTGTGCGTCCATGACTGCACAGAATAGGGCTTCGTGCATGTGCAGCAATGACTTCGATCAATGTAACGATACTTGAACACTGCCCAACAAAGTTCTCATGACTGGCCTCCGAAGCTGTTGCTGCCGCTCGATCGCCTTGATCAATCTGGGAAGCTAATCCATCAACATATTTCATGGCAGAAGTGAGTGGCGGGTGTGGAATTGTTGAAGCTGGTGTACTTGTGTTAAAATCCATAATAACTTTCACCTGAACATCTTTCAGACTTCTACATCCCAATGCCAATCGAATGCCCTCACATTTTTTTTCAAACTGAAGTTTCTTACTATCGGTGGTAAACGTAAGTTCAATGTGTTTTCTTACAGTAGTGTAGCTGTAACTCTTAGCTGATCCATCGGACAGTCGTTTTCTGACTGTTCGCATGGCGTCAATTACAGTCAATTGCAGCACCTCCGGTCGGTGTGAGCGGTATACTACCTCCTTCCCTACTTTGAAAAAGTTCACACTAATCACACTAATTATACTCTAGTACTCTACTAGTGAACTACAATAAACTACTGCACTATACACGCATGCTAAGAAATGATGTATATATATATATATACATCATTCCTTTGGAGAGCGGCTGTTTATGCCTATTGTAGACACACAAATGCCCTCTTCTGCGTGATTATACTATGATGCCCTGTTTCACTACAGGCAGAGTCCTTCCTATGTATGTTTTCAGCGCGTGATTTTAGTTGCTAGGCTAGCGAATGTTAGCCTGACTTCGCAAACTCCCCACCAACTTGATGGGGAAGAGATCCAAAATGCGCTTCAACAACTTTTTTGAAAATGTAATCTGTGTGCTTTTTAAGAGGTCGTGGACAAACTTTAACTATCTCATCCACCAAAACCCTTAGAGGATCTCTACGAGAATCTGCATTTAGGCGCTTTCTCTGCGCCAGATAGTCGTTTGATTTTTGGGATAGTCTTCCTCTTAGAAGAACAAACGTATCCACCCAATATGCAGATCTGTTTGGTGTTAATTCAGCAACAGGGCCGGAAACATGATATTGATGGCGACAGCGACACGGTATATCTTTGCGACTTAATGTGCAAACCTCTGTCTGCTGTCTCTTCCCGCCCTCTCTGGTCTGCGGATAGACTTGATCTCTTTGTCCCCCTTGCAAGGACTGCCATGACCCAACACCGTGCCTCTGCTATCGTGGGCCCTTCCATGTGGAAGTACGTCCCTCTCTCAATCCGTAGTAAGCTTTTGGTCGGGGTTCGAACCTCATCCCTTCGTTGCTTGAAGACTTTCTTATTTCCTTGAGCTGTCACGCTGAGAACGCCTTTGAATGGCTTGTACTGTAAGAGGTGCTTTACTAATTCTGAGATACGATAATAATAATGATAACAAGGTTTGCGGTGGTTCAGAAGACTGTGTGAGAACCATAACTAACATTTGCATGTCTGTAATACCCCATCTGTCCAAGCCTGAATCCGCTGGTGGTGTGAATATCGTGGAATTTAGTGGAATTAGCGGCGTCTATGTCGGATTTTCCCAAGAAGCATTCGAAATCCGCATAGATCGTGAAAGGATGGGTATTGGATGTTGGAGAAAGACAGAGTGTTAGAGCCTGGCGTCATTTTCAGTTTAACTGGGGATAGTTAGTGAGGTGGTTTCCCGTTGCGTCAATGATCTCTATTGTCCGTCCTTCGGTTTCTTCGCCCTTGGGCACTCTCTTATACCGGCGAAGACTCGGTCGTCCACCACGCACTCTGTGTACAACAGGGGGACCTCGTGAAGGTGTTGTGGTGGGCATTTGAGTAGCAGAGGCTCTGTTAGACGCTTGCTACCCCATTTTTCCACCCCCTGTTAGAGTCGGGGGTGGGATATCTGATGTGTTGGACGCCGTTAGTGCCGCACTCACCTCTATGGTTCCGCATACCAGCTTCGGTCGTGAAGAAATAGAGAGCATTGTCCCCTATTGAATGTGCAGCTTTGAGTACGCAGTATAAAAAGCATTGATCTATCACACAGTTACAGATATAAAAACATAATTCAATTTAAATGTTTTATTAAATTAGACACCCGTTGCCAAAGTATACACGGGAACTACATAGCATCACAATTAAGAGCACTCGCTTAAATGAGATTAGTAATGATGTTAAAAATACGATGCTAATAATAATAATTCAAGACGGTAAAATAATAATTAAACCCGTTACTTATCTTAATTCATTCCGTTCCTTATTCTTTCTCGTTGTTCTCATCTTCCTTCGTTTCTTCTCCCATTTCCTAGCTCGTCTTCCGCAGCGTCGTGTTGACCGCTCCTCACTCTTCTCGTTTCCTCCTTGCCCGATCAACAGTTCTTGATGTCTGACCATCTCGGCTGATGTTCTTGCCCGACTGTGTTCTCTTCCTTCAGAACATTCTACCTTATATTAATTTCTCTCCCTGGTCCCTATCTGCCTGGCTCATCTCTTCCTCCAAATTCCTCTATCCTCCAAAACTGGCTGGACAGCGGCTATCTATTTTGGTCAGTTAGAGCGAATCTATTTTTACTTTCCTTTCTCGTGTGGACTGTTAGTGCATTCTATCCCTAGCAACCATGATCCTGCATAGCGTAGCCTTCTGGCCTCTTCCTGCCTTAAGACTCGATGACTGTGTCTGTAGTGGCTAAAGTGTAAATCCCCTCAGCAACTAAAAATAATCCACCTTACACTACCTTCAGTGAACCAATGCGTTTGGCTTGCTGTTCTATTCCTTCTTCTGAATCTACTGCATGATTTCTATAGCTCCTATTTCCCCTCTGTTATAGATGGTCATTGTTGATGACATTCAAGGTGGCTTTCTTCAATGACGACCATTTGGGGCTAGGGATATGGTTTGACCCACCTATTACGTTGTGATCTGCCATGTGTAGTGTGACAGAACCGACTTCGGCGATGGTCCAGCCGGAACCGTCATTCGTGAACGTGTCTATTAGAGCGTCTACCCGAATTACGGATTCTTCGAGATCCAAAATGTGTTTCAACAAGTTTTTTGGCAATGTGATCTGTGTGCTTTTTAAGTGGTCTTGGACAAAATTTAACAATCTCATCCACCAAAACCCTCACAAGATGTCAACGAGAATCTGCATCTAGGCGCTTTCCTTGTGCCAGATATCGTTTACTTTTTGGGATAGTGTTGCTCTTGGAAGAACAAACGTATCCACACAACATGCAGATCTGTTTGGTGTTGATTCTGCAACAGGGCTGGAAACACGATATTGATGGCGAAAGCGAACACGGTATATCTTTGCGACTTAATGCGCAAACCTCTGCTGTCTCTTCCCGCCCTCTCCGGTCTGCGGTTAGACTTGATCTCTTTGTCCCCCGTGCAAGGACTGCCATGACCCAACACCATGCCATCATGGGCCCTTCTATGTGGAATGACCTCCCTCGCTCAATCCGTAGTAAGATTTTGGTCGGGGTTCGAACCTCATCCCTTAGTTGATTGAAGACTTTCGTATTTCCTCGGGCTGTCACGCTGAGAGCGGCTCTGAATAACTTGTACTGTAAGAGGTGCTTTACTAATTCTGAGATACGATAATAAAAATGATAACAAGGTTTACGGTGGTTCAGAAGACTGAGAACCACCACTGAAATTTGCATGTCTCTAATACCCCATCTATCCGAGCCTGGCCTTGAAGACGTGAAGTGTCTCCACCGAAACCGTCTCATCGCTCAACTCATTCCAGGCATTCAGTACTCTGCTGCTGATAAATCTTTGTGTTCGTTAGGCCCATACGATTTTGTAGTTTTCAACATTTATTAAGAAAACTCAGCAATGTGACTTATCGATATCGATCACCATGAAACACGAACTATCAACTAACTAGAGTCCAACATCAAAGTGATGTCACAACGTACCAATAAAGCCAGAAGCTAAGCATTGTCAAAGTAATTATATTTAAAATTAAAAGTCTTCTGAACACTTTGCTTGATGGTTCCTTCTGACTTCCGGAAGATCTTAAAGCTGTGTCCTCATAATCCACTTCTGTCAGCCAACTGGAAAAATCTTGTTATCTACAGTTAATCACTTGTGCTTGAGAAAAAAACACAATAGAAATCTGACCGCATCATTATTATGTGAAAGGTGTTTCTGGATAAATCACAGTCTTCTAAATTTACATTGCTGCAATCAGAAAACTACCCAGACATTTAACTTGCCCACATAACTGATCTTTACTCAGTTGGCACTAATGTTCTTACACGTATTATGGAACCATGATCCAATCCTTAAATTTTGCGATTTGGCTACATTTAGCTTCATATTGATACGTTCTAGCTCAACCGAGCAACTGTCAACCATAGCTTGGAGATCACATAATTATTTCATGGAGATCAAATATTTAAGAGTAAGCACTGGTTTACACATGAACAATTTAATCATTTGTTGTCAATTTCAAGTCTCAGGATAAATTTAACAAGAAAGTTATGTGTCATCATGCATTTTTAGATTTTTAAAAATGGAATTGTAGTAGTTCGTTAATGCAACAGAACGTAAATTCCCTGTTGCTTACCATCAGAATTCCAATCTGCATGGCTTTGATAGGTGGCAACACCTCCAATAAATCTTCTTGCACCAGTTTAAGATCATCGACACTTTCCACTCCAGTGGAGGTAGTCGGACGTTGAGAAGCTGTTTGCAATACGTCCAATGCCAAATTTGTAGAAGACAGTTCTTGTTCTAGTAAAGCAAAACTATTTGCAATATGTCCAATGCCAAATTTGGAGAAGGTAGTTCTTGTTCTAGTAAATGCAAACTGTTTGCAATACGTCCAATGCCAAAGTTCAGTTCTTGTTCTAGTAAATGGAAAACTGTTTGCAATACGTCCAATGCCAAAGTTCAGTTCTTGTTCTAGTAAATGGAAAACTGTTTGCAATACGTCCAATACCAAATTTGTAGAAAACAGTTCTTGTTCTAGTAAAGCAAAACTATTTGCAATATGTCCAATGCCAAATTTGGAGAAGGTAGTTCTTGTTCTAGTAAATGCAAACTGTTTGCAATACGTCCAATGCCAAAGTTCAGTTCTTGTTCTAGTAAATGGAAAACTGTTTGCAATACGTCCAATGCCAAAGTTCAGTTCTTGTTCTAGTAAATGGAAAACTGTTTGCAATACGTCCAATACCAAATTTGTAGAAAAACATTTCTTGTTCTAGTAAATGCAAAACTGTTTGCAATACGTCCATTGCCAAATTTGGAGAAGACAGTTCTTGTTCTAGTAAATGTCTACTCGTGAAGGTGTACAGGACTTGAGGTGCGAGGACCAGAAGAATAGCGTGACACCAACTCAGATCCAGGTGGCCGACAACTCCGATGTACTGCCGTTCAACTCTATTCTACCAGCACAAAATCTCCCGACTTGTTTGGTAAGGCTTGTGCATTACATTTGCCTTTGTACTAACAGGATCTTTCTTACATCCGTATGGTTGTGTAATTGTTAATTTTAATTTTAATCATATTTATTTAGTGCCTTTTCTAGTGATAGACACTCATCAGAGATGCTACCGACCTAATTAGGCATTTGAAGTGCCGCATCACTGTACCATACCATGGGTAATGCAGCACCATTAATTTGTTGCAATTAGTTTGTTGTCATGGTAACCTTATAGTCAGTACAAATGCATGAATCATTTCTTATAATTTTCACTACGAAAACGATTTTCAAAATTGAATTCGATTATCGATCGTTTTGTAAATAATAAAAACCGATAATCGGATTTCCGATTACCGTTTAGCATTCCTAACTGGGACAGCTTAAAAACCAGTGTTGATTGTCTGGTGCTATGATTTCTGCACGAATAAATTTTTGTCTAATTCAGTTTACATCTGAACACATCTGGTCTAGAATTACATTACATTACACTCATGCCTTTTATTAGGATTGGGACCTGCCCAGGAGAACCTTCATCAGAGTTTTACAAAACAGCAGTTTTAACTAGCGTTGCTGGTGATTTATAATTATACCTCAGTCTTTACATACACTTCGACAATTTTGTAACTGATAGCTGGTATGTCTGATATTTCTTTTAGTGTTCTGCGACTATAGTGACCTGACCGTTGTATGTATTTTGTATTTCAGGCTGCAATAAAAGAATCGGGAGTGACTGCTACGATATGTGCAGTAGTAGTTGCCATCCACCAATCCACCAATCTCGATGGATGGATCACATCTCCTCCACTTGTCCCGTCTCCCTGCAGGTTTCCACGTACGACTGAAAACCAAACTCCAAGCTATATATCCTGGATCTACTCCTTCGCCATCCCAGGATGACCACCACGATCGACTTCCACCGTAGCTCCGTTCTGTCTCTTCGACTTGAACTCTCCAGATTGTGACCTCCCACCGAAATGGACCAAACAGCCTGGATATTGTGGACTTGATTCAATTCGTCGCACCAGTGAATACACTGGTCTCCTGAGGTGGCTTTTGTGTGGTGCCGAGAAGTTTTGGAGGCCTACATTACATTAAAATCGTCGCCATCACTATCCATGGGATGAATGCTCAGTTTACCTACGTTTCTTCCAGCATGTCACACGGACCTCTGAAGGCGTAAACCTCCGAAGGGTCCATTGGATCACAATAAGAATTAAAGAAGATGATGATATATATATATATATATATATATATATATATATATATATATTATGTATATATATATATATATATATATATATATTCGTTTATTGAGAAAAACAATCTGACAAAAACGCAGAGATGCTAATGTGAGTGAAAATGGATAATTAAAGTTAATTAAAAAATGTTAGAATAAACTAGTAAATATTTTTATGTAATGATCTGAGAATAAATTGAGAGTTGTCCTTGGGTGGAAGAGTATGGTTGTGTGCTCTAGGTCTTAAATGATGTGGCCATTCTTGGTCCACATGGAATAGACGACAGACAGACAAACAAACGAGAGATGCCGAATTGTTGGAATTTGTGAACTTCATGAAGTCGAATAACTTAATATGATGCAGCGTTGTTAGGAATACATCTGAAAACGTTTTTAGTGTTATTGATACATTTGATATGAACCTGATGTGTCCTGTATTCTATTTGTTTTAAAATATTTGCTCTTCTTAATATGAAGTCAAATTAATTAATAAATGTTGCCCTTCATTACTTGGTCAGAAATGTTGAAATAAAATACACTTGGCGAAAGTAATTATGTAGTTGTTCAGCTTGTTAGATTACCAAATAGTATGATTGAATAGTCCATTTCTATTAAAGCAAGCAGAAATAAGGAAACCACTCGGGACTAATGGATATGAATAGTTATAGCTAGCTCTAATGGTTACAGGCTATTCGGCAGGTGGCGCCACAATAAGGTAATGTAATGCGCTTCTCTTGAATCCGCGTAACATCTTTATCGCCGCGATTTTAAAGTGTCTAGTTCGCTGCCATGGTAAAATTGTAATCGCTAGGTGGCGTATTTATACGGCATTGTTATTTCGCTTATTAATACTGTATTGACTAAATCGAAGCCATTATTTTGTTTTGAATGTTAACATTGACCGTCCGACACCTGACAAAAGCAAAATCATATTAAAACGCAGTACATACAAAATCGAAACCAATTAAAGTCCAGTTGAAACTGTCCAAAACCTAAATTAAATGCATCGGTAAGGAAACTAAATAACTGGATCCGTATATATTCCATAGACGTTTTTAGGAGGCAAGAGCAACAAACCGAGGGCTACAATCGACAGTTGTAGGTCCTACTATCTGGAATGGTCTCCCGTTGGAGATAAATAAATAAATAGTGGAGATTATAGTGCCGTTATTCGTAGGCATGCAGTCGATGACTCGAAGCCACGATTCAGAAGCACTTGCCCGTTTGAATGGGCGCCACGCCATTTAAGGTCCCCGTGCACGGACCGTGCTAGCCCGAGATTTAAATCTCTCAAATAAGCCACCTTCGGGAAGCGAACCGCGAACCGCTTGCTCTTTTTCACAGAGGCGCATGAGTCGCGCAGCCAACGCTCTTACCGATGTAGCTAACTGGGCCAACGATACGCCTGCTACCTAGGGATAATTCATCTACGTTATACGGGCTCCTTAAGACTTACTTGTATCACCGTGGTTGGACTGGGAGCGCCTCTGAGTAGGCTTCTTGAAGGGGCGCTATATAAATTCCTGGAATGAATGAATGAATCAACAGCATATTGAAGCACTGTACCTGCAATCATGCATCTCAATCGCTGTAATCTAGTTAGTTATAATATCTATGGATACTGTCGGATACTGTTTTGTACATCTATAGTATTGTTAGGCGCCGATCCGTCCTACTGCTGCTCATTTACCATCGCACCCTAGTAAGTGAAAGGCTGAGTCAACTATGTGGGGCTAATGGGTATCGAACCCGCGCCCTTCTGTTCTTCGTGTCTGCATTACCATGCAACCATCACGCCGCCGGGTTAACAGGAATGTAGTGCGAATATTCACAGGAAGACTTCTGAAGGAAGGGATCTATGCAAGACAGTAATCGTAATCAAGCATTTATATAGCGCCACTCAAAAACAGAGGCGCTCCCGACCCGGGCCAGTCTCTTCACTGGTAAAGAGAGGTTTTCAGGCGCTTGCGGAACTGGTCAAAAGAAATAGAAAAAGGTCAGTCCTGAGGGACTGAGGTATCTGGTTCCAGCTATTGGGACCAACAATAGCGAAACTCCTAGACTGGGCCGTAGAAGTACGCACCCGCGGGACAACCACGGGCCGAGGACTGAAGGGAGGAATGACTGTGCAGAGAAGATACTGGGGTACAAAAGGCCCTAAGATAGAGAGGAGCAGAGCTAGCAAGACAGCTTCGCATGAGGGAACAGACCTTGAATTGGATGCGCTGGTGGATGGGGAGCCAGTGAAGGGAGTCACGGATAAAATAGGAGATATGATAGTAAGGTATTTAGTACGTATTATCATGTATGCGAATCCCGTTAGAGCCTTCTTTGATTCGTGGTCACGAAATCATCGACTGTGTCCGTTGTCTGCGTGGTCATGCCATCGCAGTTTCAGTTTTCAAGCTTGCTTTTTCTGGCCGTGCGATGTTCATTTTAAAGAAGTCACGTTGCTGAGATATGATTTCGCTACCATCTCTAAACAGACAGATAAAGAATTGTTACACAGTCAAAGAGAATATAAATTTTAAAGACAAATAGGCCTATCATGCGTCAGCTCTCATCTCTGTATTTGCTAATTGCGACACTGAGCAGTGTTTAATCTACTCCCCTTGCTGTCGGGTGGGGGTATCCAACATATTTGAAAAGTTTACGACCGGGGTGGGTAGTAACGAGAGTTTTCCAAGAATTTTCTCGAGGGGGGGTAGTATTTCCAACTAAAATTTCCCTCCTCAATCCACCCTGACACCACGTGGGGGGTACACGATAAATCCTGGGGGATTATCCCTAAATTTCACAATTTCTGTACAAAATAAACATGTCTTTCATTTTTCTGGGGGAACTCGATCATGGGGGGGGGAACTTTCCCCAAGAGACGTCTAGATTAAAGACTGAACACTGAGGTATGGGCAGACCTCGACAAGTGGAGTGTTACCATTAACCGATTTCACCCCGCCCCGCCTATCGATTATGTATTAACTCGGCGCCTGTGAATAAGCTGGTTCTCGTGACTTCGTTTTTTGGGCGCTGTAGAAATCTCGTGATTATCCAATTTCAACTGCATAAAACTGTTTGCGAAGCCGACACTCGTATATGAACCGCAGGGTAGCACTGTAGACCGTTGAAATATATGCAAACAACAATGCATGGAAACAGATACTCTAAAAAAGACACACAGAAAAACAGACAGACAGACAAACAGAAAGTTAGACAGAAAAACAGTCAAGAAGCGAAACTGAAAATATCGAAAGAACACGAGAACAGCCAAGGAATTTTTACCTAGAATTTAATGCTGGAGAAGTCAGAAGAGCCACCTATATTGCTATATATATATATATATATATATATATATATATATATATATATACATATATATATATACACACAATATATATACAATGTACAATGTATATATAATATATATATATATATATATATATATATATATATATATATATATATATATATATATATATAATATAGGCCCTATATATATATGCTCAACGATATAATTACAGTGTGTATATAACAGAGTGGATGCCTATTGAAAAATAGCCCACAGAACTTTGCAATAACTCGCAGAGATAATTGGAAAACCATTTGGCTGGTTTCTAAAATAATACACAGAATTAGAGAAATTCAGAAAAGCAAGGTGTTTGTGGGTGTGCGTGTGTGAGCGCGCGTGTGTTTGTGTGTGTGTGTGTGTGTGCGTGTGTGCGCGAGCGTGTGCTTACATGTGTGTGTACTGTGTAGGTGTGTGTGCGTGTGTGTGTAGGTGTGTGTGTGCGTGTGTGGGTGCTTGCGTGTGTGTGTGTGTGTGTGCTTGTGCGTGTGTGTATGCGTATGTATGTGTTTGGATGTGTTTGTGTATGCGTGTGTGCGCGCGTGTGTGTAGGTGTGTGTTTGTGTGTGGTTGTTTTTGTTAAAAGCAGAAACGAAACTGATTGAAATCGGAGGAGTCAGGCTAGATAGACAGACAGAGAGAGAGAGACACACAGAGACAGACAGAGAGACAGGCAGAGATAGAGAGAGAGAGAGAGAGAAAGACAGAGAGAGAGAGTGTGTGAGACAGAGAGAGAAACAGAGACAGAGACAGAGTGAAACAGAGAGACACAGAGAGAGAGACAGAGAGACAGACAGAGACAGAGACAGTAAATCAACGACAGACGTGGATGTGCATGCCTTTCAGATGAGACAGAGAGAGAGAGACGAAAATAATTACACCCTTAAGGCATAAAGTCGCCATCAATGGCTTCTTTTCTTAGAACCCCTTCTAAAGCCTCTTTGAATGATTCACACGCCGAGAAATTTATTCTAGTGGAAATTCAAAGACGAATTTTGATCTAGTAGAAAAAATTGATGGGAACCAGGTTTTGCCGTTTATATGGAACTCGGAGCGGAAGCTCTACAAGGGAAACGCGAACAGCTTAAAAATTTTCGCAGTTACGATTGATGTAGATTAAGTAGGATAAATTATGCGACTTATTAGGAACAAAGCCTGAATATAGGTAGGTATTCACTGAAGAATTGCTACATAAATTATGCAATAAGGTACTTAATAAGGTAATAAATGGGCTTTCTTTGTTGAACAAAGAAATTAGGCTACACTTAAGGCCATTTGGCGGCAATTTATGCAAGGCCGACTGTAAAGGACAGCAAACGTGTATTCTCATGAATTGGCCCATCCATTTGGAACAACTATCAGGAAATATAAAATCAGATTGTACCAAGGTCCTTATTGACAAAATGACAATGGTAAATGCATGTGTTATTATTTAGCAAATATTTCATTAGAAAAAATCGCTTATGTACGAATCGAACTTTGTGCACAAAGACACATATTTTTGCATGGCTTTGCGGTTAGGGCCCCCCGATGTCTTAACCCGGCTCTTGGCTTAGGGCCGGGAAGTCTTAATCCGGCCCTGCAGCTGCATATGAGTACACTGGCCGTACACTGTCGTTGGGAAGATGAGACGGCGAGGGAGAGGATTGGCCATCAGCCCTCATATGTTAAGGCTAAGAAAATGAAGTCGTTAACACCTCATACCATGGCTGCCTCAGGGATATATCTTACGCCAATCATCGTCGTTATGACGGCGTCGTTAAATAAACGTATTATCTCTCTATTCTTCTTCAAGTTACTTTTCATGGTTATGTTAATCAAGATGCACATGTTCAGATCTCTTATAGACAGCCATATTGGTAGCGATTTTGAGGGATTCCCAAAATGCGCTTCATAACAGTTCAGATACACACCTACATATTGAATTTTCCATTTATATTGCGCCTCTTTCCGAAGAAACTGGTCAAGGCTCTTCTTAAGGAAATAGGTGAATTTTATGACAACGTGTTGAAACAGTCCTGCCCGATGTATTCGCAGGTGTTTGATATTATTGTTTTTGATATTATATATAAATATATATATATATATGTTATATATAAGTAATAAGTGTTAGAGCTGTACCGAAACACACACACATATATAATATATATATATAGCCTTTTAATTGCCATACCGATAGCCGTTTAGCATAGGGACCCTGGGCAAGTCCTCCACTCGCAATTGCTCAAAATGTTCGGCGTGAAACTCCGATTCAGTGTCCGCGCTGTAGTCGGGAGCGCCTCCGAGTAGAACTCTTGAAGAGGCGCTATAACAAGTGCTCATACATACATACATACATACATACAAAGGTGCGCATGTATAATCACGCAATGTAGAAAGCGAAAACAGAATTATTTCGATAGCCATCAACACGAAAACAGAAGAACGCCCACGAGAAACAGCAGAACGGAAGTCAGTCTCATTACTGAGCTTCTCGTCTAAGTAATAAAAACGCAGTGGGAGATTATGAGCCGTCGAATAACTTTATATAGGAGTCTCTTATTCGAAGACTCTTCTGCAAAACAATGTCGTAGATACCCCCACCCTTGGAAAATGAACAACACCATTCGAGGATACGGATTTACAAGTGAAACAGTCTTATCTTGAATTAAACCTACACTAAGAAGAAAAAGACGAGTAGTCCCTTAATTAAACTATCCCTGAGGCAGGCATAGGTATGAAGTGTTAGCGACTTCATTTGCTTAGCATCGGCATGTGTAGGAATAAGAAAAGCAGTCATTTAAGTTAGCCCTGAGGCAGCCATGGGTATGAAGTGTTGGCGACTTCATTTTCTTAGCCTCGGCATACGAGTGCGGTTGGCCAGTCCTCTCCCTAGCCGTCTCATCTGCCCACCGACAGTGTACGGTCAGCGTACTCATCATAGCTGAGTTGTCTAGGGGCGCAGGTGGAGTAGAAATCTGGAACCAAATTTATGATCTGGCGGGGATTAGAACCACCGACATCTCGATTGACAGTCCAGCACTCTATAATCACTACACTGTCGAGCGCCCAACACAACGTAGCCTTATTTTTAGACCACTCTTCATTGCAAGCTTTTTCAATTAGAGGTAGATAGATAGATATTCATTTCATTTTCTGACAGGTTGACAGACCGCAACCAGTTACAATAGAAAGAAGTGTTAAATAATTGAAAAATTCCTCTGCACAACGAACATAAGCTTCATCTTGTACCCATTGCAATATACATACAATACATGCATCAATGAATTTCAATGGATCGACAATATGAGCCAGTGTGCAAAGTCTAAACACCTGTGCTTAGGCGTACTTTGACAACGAAACCAAGCTACCTCTGTTCCGTCAACAACTCGTATACGTAATCTGTAGCAACATAAAAACAGTCAATCTTTTCCACGCCGAGCTATACAAATGCATGGACATGCTCAACTCTAATACAGTAATAGAGCCTACTGTTCAGTCTACTATAGCCATCCGTAACCATAATAGGAAATCGCATAATATTTTTATCAGATGGTGTGTTGTATCTATCCAGGGGCGGCGCTGGGTTTTTAGTTCTGGGGGGGTCCACGAAAATGAAATTAACTTGCAAGCTGCGTGGCAGGCGCCCGAGTGCGAGGCACTGCGAGCGCCGAAGGCGCGAAGCTGCCCACGATTAGGGGGTCTGGGGAACGCGTAAGCTCCCCAGCGGGGTCTGGGGCGGAGCCCCAGCCGCCAACGCTTTTGGAGTATAATGTTGCCATATGGAGCTCATTTTAGCCACTCTGAACTAAACATTTATAGCTTAAAAATGAACTTGATTTGTTAGTTGTTACGTTGACTTGGTCATAATATTAATTTAATATATTGGAAAGAGTTACAAAGTCATGACATTAGTTGCAAGGCTGTCAGCGAAACCAGACCCCCCCCCACCAAAAAAAATCTATTCGGATTTACACGAATTGGAGAAATGTTGCCATATGGAGCTCATTTTAGCCACTCTGAACTAAACATTTATAGCTTAAAAATGAACTTGATTTGTTAGTTGTTACGTTGACTTGGTCATAATATTAATTTAATATATTGGAAAGAGTTACAAAGTCATGACATTAGTTGCAAGGCTGTCAGCGAAACCAGACCCCCCCACCAAAAAAAAATCTATTCGGATTTACACGAATTGGAGAAATGGTCTGAACGACAGCTGGGGGGGGTCCGGACCCCTGGACCCCCGGCCAGCGCCGCCCCTGTATCTATCACAGATTAGAGCGATTAGTTAAAAGGATGATCTATTAGAATTAGAATTACTGTAGCTGCTGAAATATGCTAATCGATTAGAATCAGAATTAGCAAGTCTTGTAGCTAATCGATTAGATTAGCAATTTGTCTAAATATGTGTAATCGATTTGTTAAATTGCTAATGGAATGGAATTGGAATTAACAAAATCTTGTAGCCAATCGATTAGAACTAGAATTAACTGTAGTCTAATCGATTAGAATCTAGTCGATTAGTTACCCATCTCTGGTATCTATCTATAAACTTTAATACCCAAGTGCGTAAAGTACCTAAATGGTCTTAAGGTTCATTGCGAGCAGCAATTGCCTCTGCTCAAATGAAGTGTTAGCGATAACTATAAAATAACTATGATAACTATGAAATTCATCATTGGCGCAATCCCTGAAACGCAGATCCTGGCCAATGGATTGCCATCTGCAAATGACACAGCTTACATCGTAATTGTAATCTGAACATCCATGCCATCTTCATCTGTCACGTATCCGTTGGTTGGTTCCACGTGTGTGCGTGGGCCCACCACAGGTGACTCTTTCAGTTTGCTGCGCATTGTTTTGCTAGCTGATGTACTATATTCGTTCTTATAAATGACATTTAACATCATAATGGGCTAGCGCAGAGAGCGCCTCTGAATATATATATATATATTCGTTTAATAATGAATCACTAGGTTGACACACCGCAACCCATTACAGAAAGTGGTATTGCCAGATAAAAAGAAGAATGGAAATAATTAATAGTTTTGAAATATCTGTTATCTCTGGTATCTATCGAATAGATATCTTGAAAGGCGCTATATAAATCTTCAATTACGTTACATTACAGTAATAATTGTAAACTAAGAACTTCTAAAGCGCCACTCGAAAGCCAAGCTCAGGGCTCCAGCTTATTCACGAGCGCTTCGCCGAGTCAGAGGGGTTGTCCAAAGGGTAGTCAGAAGGAGGTCTGAGCCCGCTTGCCAGGAGGTCAGAGGGGGCAGAGAGCCAGAGAAGCTGTCAAGGTCGGTGTAGTTTCGGCCGAGAATTGTAAGGTGGAAGATCAGACGTACGTATTAATAGACGTGTGAAATATCGCCGTGAAGTTTCATATATTGCTCTTTATATCGTATTCATTAATAACTGACGTTTTATATATGCATGTAATAACGAAAACTCTTTCGGCTGATCGAAGTGGGCCTTAATACATATGGATCCATTACAAATGGTAAATGTATTGGTGCAGACTCTGCTGGTTATTAACTGTCCCAGTAATTGCAAATGCTGTCGCTTGAGGCGCCAGAAGGCCTGTAGCCAAAGACGGCGGAAAACGAGTTCGATTAAGAGCTGCATTATGGCCACGTCAAAGCCACGCGCCTCTGGTGACAGCGTTTGTGGTAAGCGTTGAAGGAAAGGTCCATTTTTAAACGACAGTACCTCCAGGCAACTATAGAGGAAAGGCCTGAATATTGATGGTTATATGGGCCGCTGTCCATTTCCCAGTCTATACCCTGACCTTGCCAACGTCAACACTTTAATTATTAGGATGATATACTCGTTATTATATACTATGTAAATGTACTGCGCAGTGCGTTTGTCAGGCGCTTCATTAAAGAAAAGATATTATTATTATTATTATTTTTATTATTATTATTATTAGTAGTAGTAGTAGTAGTAGTAGTAGTAGTAGTAGTAGTAGTAGTAGTAGTAGTAGTAGTAGTAGTAGTAGTAGTAGTAGTAGTAGTAGTAGTAGTAGTAGTAGTAGTAGTAGTAGTAGTAGTAGTAGTAGTAGTAGTAGTAGTAGTAGTAGTAGTAGTAGTAGTAGTAGTAGTAGTCACTGTTATTATTATTATTATTATTATTATTATTATTATTATTATTATTATTATTATTATTATTATTATTATTATTATTATTATTATTATTATTATTATTATTATTATTATTATTCATAATATATTCAAAATAGCAGGTTAGGAATTGGTTCAATTCATTACTGTCTGAAGCGCCACTCGAAAGCCAAGCTAAGGGCACCAGCTTATTCACGAGCGGATACACTTACTTACTTGCTTACTTATATCTCGCTCCAGTACTGTTCTCGGACCATCTATCTCACCTCCATCTGTCCATTATAGGCGTAATTGGGGTGGGAGCGCACAACGGGTACTTGTACTCCCAGTTTTGTTGACAGCAGGTTACCGTGCCCCAACTCGGCTTCACCTCCCAGGATTCTGACCTGGCACTTGAGCTTTGCTGTTGCGGACTTGATTTGATATAGCGCCGGTGAGTAAGCTGGTCACTCTGACGCGGTTTTTGTATGGCGCTCAGAAATTTAGAAGACTTGCATATACGGTACTTTTCATAACCAGAAGAAATAATGCCCATCGATATAATTATATCTGTGAATGTTTCTGCATAAATATATATATATATATATATATTCATTTATTCATTCCAACAATTTATATAGCGCCACTTCAAGATTCCTACTCAGAGGCTTTCCCTGCGCTATTCTAAATATATTGTTAGAGTCAATATGACCAGACAATCAGTCGAAAACGAACACAGCTCGAATAACAGATGACTAGAAGAGTCACCACTGGCAAAGTCTCGCAAACACTTTTGCTACATTCTGATTTTACTTTTGCTACACAATTGCTACATGTCGTTTAGGGTATATATGGTTGAGGTTAAATATTATTTATGTTTCCCTTCAGGCGCAATATAATTATGACTCACGTATTATACACAATTTTATGCGAAAGCGGGAACAGGTGACAAAACCATAGTTGTAAAAAACGTTTTTTTCGTTTTTTATTATTTTCCAAAAAACGTCGTTTTTTCGTTTTTTATTTCTCGTCTCGTTTTTTCCGTTTTTTATTTTTTATGTAACTTTATTTATTTATTTACTGTCTGTTATTATTTGTTTAATTTTATTCTTGTCTGATATCCCTTACGTTGTCTCCGTCCGTTCAAGGATTCATCTAATTTACGTCACTATTTAGTGTCATCAGTTGAGTAATAAAATAGCACAGAACAGAAAATAAAATTTATAAAAGTTATTTGAATTTCTAAGTTATCCTAAATGCGAAATGTTGTCTTTGTACACAGTAATCTCCGATTGACTGATAAACTGACTGATATTACTCCATAATATATTATTACGTTCTTATAGGCTATAAGTCAAAACTGTAAGTGCAATTTTTGATTACGTAGGCCTACACTCAAATTTGAAAAGATTTCAGTATTTTTAATAACTCAATTTCTTATTAAACCAAACTTATGAAAAAGAAAATAATTGTTATAGATTAATGTTAGGCCTACTTGGTGTTTACTTATAAAGTTATGTTATTTGCTTATTAAAATTAAATTGTGTAGGCCTAAACAAGGTTTTTAATTTAAAAATGGCAGAAAAGATGTAACAAAGTCAAATTATTTTCTTTACCGTATTTTTCTCGTTTTTTTCCGTTTTTTATTATTTTGAAAAAAACGACGTTTTATTTCGTTTTTTATTTTGTTTTTACCGTTTTTTACAACTATGGACAAAACCAATTCAGAAACAAACAAGAAGTAACCGACGAAGGAAGACAAATCCTGAACTGATCGGGAGATTGGCAAAAGCAGATCTGGAGGGACCGACAACCAAGATCCAATCAAAACATCCCGGCTCTATCTCGCTTTCCAAACCTCTGTCTGTCTGTCTCTGTATGTCTTTCTGTTTCTCTCTCTCTGCCTTTGTGTCTGTGTCTGTCTGTGTCTGTCTCTCTGTTTCTCTCTCTGCCTTTGTGTCTGTGTCTGTCTCTGTCTGCTTTTTGTTTCTCTCTCTGCTTTTGTGTCTGTGGCTGTCTCTGTCTGTCTCTCTGTTTCTCTCTCTGCCTATGTCTCTGTCTCTCCCTACCTCCCTCCCTTCCTCTCTTTCTTTTTCTTGTCTTTCACACACACGGAGTGACTGTCAAATGAGGAGGATGAGAGAAGACATGCATACACAATATACATATATTTATGTATATATTATATACTTCTACGCACTAATTCTATATCCGTGTCACCCTGATTCTTGGACTCTCATCATTGTTCTTCCGTGAAGAACCATTTGGGCCAATCAACAAGGTCCCCGAGTGACCTTGGTTGACTGCATCTGCATCACTTTAATCCTATTCGCCTAATTAATCATATGGAGCGGATTAAGGTCATGACAAAGAGTGTTGCGATGACACGATGACACGGGTGTTGATTAGGCAGTTTCAACAGGTGTGAAGACGATACTGTTGTCCTCAAAATAAATCCAATCGAGAAAATAAAGTCCAATTGGCAAGAAAATAAAAGTCCCACTGGATTTAACTGTCTCTGTCTCTGTCTTTGTCTCTGTCTGTCTCTATCTCTGTCTCTCTGTCTCTGTCTCTGTCTCTGTCTGTCTGTCTGTCTCTCTCTCTGTTTCTCTCTGTCTGTCTGTCTCTCTCTGTTTCTCTCTGTCTCTCTGTCTCTGTCTATGTTTCTCTGTCTCTGTGTGTGTGTGTGTGTGTGTGTGTGTGTGTGTGTGTGTGTGTGTGTGTGTGTGTGTGTGTGTGTGTGTGTGTGTGTAGCTGTGAATTATAATCAAATTTTTAAGATCCTTATTAGTCTCAGGTCTAATCCGCTGTAGTTTTAATTGCGTTGAGGCGCCTCCAGAAAATTAGTTCTCTTACGAGACACGGTTGCCGACTGGTTAGAGCGTTCGCCTTGTGACGTGGATGGTACGGGTTCAAGCCTTGGGTTCGATCCTCCTTCTCTGATACGGTTACTGTGTAGAGACCTTGAGTAAGTCCTTCACTCACAGTTGCTTAGCGCCATCGATAGATGCTTAGTCATAAGATAGTGATCCATAATGATGATGATGATGATGATGATGATGATGATGATGATGATGATGATGATGATGATGATGATGATGATGATGATGATGATGATGATGATGATGATGATGATGATGATGATGATGATGATGACAATGATGATAATAATAATAGCCTAAAAATAATAGCCTAATAATAATAATAGCCTAATAATAATAATAATAATAATAATAATAATAATAATAATAATAATAATAATAATAATAATAATAATAATAATAAGTATAAATGGTGGTTAATGAGAGATATCTCCCCTAGACACCTTTATTTGAGAAGGTCTGAATGGGTGTTTATATAAGTAGTGGGACACTGTATACGATGGGTTAGAGCGTTCGCCATGTAACGGAAAGAATACGGGGTTCAGCTTACTCCGAAGCGGTTACTGTGTACAGACCTTGAATAAGTCCTTCACCCACAGATGCCTAGCGCCATCGATTGAAGCTTCGTCATTATTGCATAGCAGCGCTTTGTAATAAACACACAAAAGCACGATAACAGTGATAATAATGTTGCGTTCCTCAATGCAATGATGAAAAGAACTGCAGGATAACAATCCAGATCCATTGTGGACTCTTCGGGCCTCATATCCTGACTCAGGAACTCAAGGCAAATAGTCAGATCCATACTAACGAGGACTCTGTGGACTCTTCGTGTTGGCCTATGCTATGTTGACCCGTGAAGGTCCAAATGAGTGAAAATATCGCTGGAATGTCTTGAGACTGATATCTTGTGCTGATGTCGGCGCTCGTGAATAAGCTGTTGCCCTGCGCTTGGCTTTCGAGTGGCGCTTTAGAAGATTGGAGATTACGATTACGATTGGTTTGACTCCTGCTAAAATTTGTCCTGACGCTTCAGAGGCCTTAAGGTCTTCAGAGGGTGCTCGTTAGTGTAGTGGTTAGCGCGCTGAACGCTAACCATAACACAATCGAGAGGTTGGGGTTCAAATCCCCGCCAGGGCAGAATTTTGGATCGAGATTTCTGCTCCGCCTGCGCCCCTAGCCGACTCAACTATAATGAGTACAACTATCGCACACTGTCGGTGGGAAGATGAGACGGCGAGGGAGAGGACTGGTCATCCGCCCTCAAGTGCCGAGGCTTAGAAAATGAAGTCGTTAATACTTCATACCCTTGGCTGCCTCAAGGCTAGCTTAAGGGACTGCTCTTCTCTTCCAATGTCACAGTTCAGTTGCGTGTTCGGTATGAATTTTAAAATTGTAATGGTAACGCGCACGAAGGTGACGAAGGAAGTATCTCCTCTTACATTTTAGTTTCCAACAGCCGAAAATAGTAGGGAAATCTGTTAATAATACTAGGAGAAAGAGTTATATATCGAGGGAATGTTACGATTTTCATGAGACTCTGAACATCAATGCCATCTGTTAGCTATCGATGGGAATCCGTTGGTTGGTTCCACGTGTGTGCGTGGGCCTGCCACTGGTGACTCTTTCAGCTTACTGTGCATTGTTTTGTTAACTGATGCAATATATTTTGTTCTAAATGACACTTAACATCATAATAGGCTAGCGCAGAGGCGCCTCTGAGTAGATATCTTCAAGGGCCGCTATATAAATTCTCAGAATGAATGAACAATTGGTGACCAACGACTACTTTCAGGTCGCCAGCAATTCCGCGGTAATTTTTATTCATCCGCGATAAATACTTTTTGCCATTTTTTCTTTGTTCCCAGTTCCAGGACTTCTCGTTGCAACAAAAATTCGCTTCGAATTTCCTAGTCTCCTCCCTACCTTCGTTTCACAGTATTTCGACGGCCGTATTCAATTACAAATTTCTCCCGGCTACGCTCACGAAACGCAGTTTGGGGGCCCGATAGCGCATTGGATAACACATAAAGAGCGAGAGGAACCGAGATCGAGATCCGTAGGCGGACATGCTTTGTAGGCTGCTATAAGCGCCGTGTATTGCAGGCTGTCTGTTCTGTTAGTAGTTAAGACTTAATATGTCTTCTGTCATTTGTGTTCTTGTGAATTGTTTCAGTTGCATAACTGTACATTGTAACCGGTTGCGGTTTGTCAACCGGATTGTTTCAATAAAGGATATTATTATTAGCTGAATAGCATGCTCCTTGATATCATATGGTGTTCGTCCGGACTATGCTTCTGTATGTTCCCTCCTCATAAACAAAAGTTAACTAACCACGACATGCGCTTTGTTTATCAACCCGATACAACAAGTTCCAAAATAACGTATCTAAAGAAAATGATGATGATGATGATGATGATGATGATGATGATGATGATGATGATGATGATGATGATGATGATGATGATGATGATGATGATGATGATGATGATGATGATGATGATGATGGTGATGATGATGATGATGACGATGATGATGATGATGATGATGATTATGATGATTATGATGATTATGATTATGACGATGATGATTATGATAATGACAAGAGAGAGACACACAGAGAGAGACAAACAGACAGACACAGAGACAGAGACAGAGAGAGACATGGAGAGAGAGACAGGCAGAGACAGACAGACACACAGAGACAGACAGAGACAGACAGAGAGATATAGACAGAGAGACAGAGACAGACAGACAGACAGACAGACAAACAGAGAGAGACAGACAGACAGACAAACAGAGAGAGACAGAGACAGACAGAAACAGACAGACAGAGACAGACAGACAGACAGAGACAGAGGCAGACAGACAGAGAGAACGCGGCGCTGGATCCTGATCTCTCTCTTTTAATCTTTTTACGCTCTGCCTCAAGGACTGCCATTTATATAGCCCTATCGTTAAACCTTGCTAAACGGCAAACCTTTATCTGGCGCCAGTCAGTCTGTCTTCACGTACATCTGTCAACTGCCCACGCTCAGACTGTCGACCTACTTTCCTCTGAAGACTGGCTACCCACTGGCCATGGGGTTGTAATGACCAGTCCTGATGGAATCGGAAGTGCAGCTTATGGGCCTACCACTGAATAGATATGTTATGTGGTTATCTCTCCCTCTCTCTCTCTCTCTCTCTCTCTCTCTCTCTCTCTCTCTCTCTCTGTCTCTCTCTCTCTCTCTCTCTCTCTCTCTCTCTCTCTCATCATCATCATCATCATCATCATCATCATCATCATCATCATCATGTCTGTCTGTCTGTATGTCTGTCTCTGTCTCTGTACCTCTCTATTGTCATTATCATAATCATCATCATCATCAGCAGCAGCAGCAGCAGCATAATCATATATATATATATATTTGTGTGTGTGTATAATGGTTAATATATTCGTTTGAGCAACATAATACTTTATTCAAACACGCATCCAAACGCGTGTGTGTGTGTGTGTGTGTGTGTTAAATATGGAAAATAAATATACATGTATATTTGATCCATGCCTGCTTTTAGAGATTAATGTTATGAGCGTTGTTTTTGTATAGAAATGGCTGATTATCTGGTTTTTCTTTCGCATTAGCAGCATAATTGCCTCAATAGACGTTCGAAATGGTTTCTTTCGAGAAACAGCGACAGAAATATTGTGGGCCCCTATTCGTCAATGTTTTCACAATACGTATAATGTATTATTAATTAGTTATTGTATTATTATTATTATTATTATTATTATTATTATTATTATTATTATTATTATTATTATTATTATTATTATTATTATTATTATTATTATTATTATTATTATTATTATTATTATTATTATTATTATTATTATTATTATTATTATTATTATTATTATTATTATTATTATTATTATTATTATTATTATTATTATTATTATTATTATTATTATTATTATTATTATTATTATTATTATTATTATTGTAATTATTAACATTATAAGTGCATCTTCACCTGGCGAAGTGACTATCCGCGCCTCAGATTCACATCTCGGTGTCGACCTTGCGCGCGTTACAAATTATTTAATAATAATAATTTTGTAAAAAATTTATATTTAATACATACTGTACGTATTAGTGCGCGCATATGACAGTTATGACTGTACAGTCTGTACTTAGGCTAGACTTGAAGCAAAGACTCTTGAATAAACTTTGCAATGAATGTATGTATGAATGAGCACTTGTTATAGCGCCCCTTCAAGATTTCTGCTCAGAGGCGCTCCCGACTACAGCGCGAACACTGAATCGGAGTTTCACGCCGAAGCGCATGAGCAATTGCGAGCGAAGGACTTGCCCAGGGTCCCTACGCGGCGGCTTGAGGTGGATTAGAACCCGCAACCCTCCGGCTGCAAGGCACCGAACATACCACTACACCACCGCGCCCCACAATCGAGACATAGCGATACAATACACCCGAAGACAAGATAGAATCACGATGCTTTCATTATCAGATTGCCATAGTAGTAGTAGTTTCAGTTTTAAAGATACTGTGTGATAACAAAGATCATTAGCGTCGCCCTCCTCCTTCATCCAGGCTTGGGACTGGCACTGCCAGAGTTCGAGCTGTGGCGGAGCTGATTGCAATAGATTCGATGGAGTTACATATTTCCATTTGCCAATAAGTGTAAGTCATCTTCATTGCGTTATGTATATGCAATTATGCATGCTACCATAGTTTCAATTTGGAGATGACATTTATCGCTGTAGGTTATATATATATATCGTCTTATCCGTTGTAATTAGTTATGTGTGAAGCTAGCAGCAACGCTTTATTCCTCTTCAGTTGACTTAATTTTTCTAAGTTGAAGCATGGTTATCATACATAAAATATATCTATCCACGTGAATAACACTCAAGTATCTTCCACGTAGCTACAGGCTGCATTCTGTGTTTGCAGCCTCTATTATATTTGCCATTGGCCTTGTGGCTTTCAACGCGAATAAGATTTTTCAGTTTCTACCTGCGTTTATGCTTTTTGGCATTGGCTTTGCGTCCCTGTAAGTGCTAATCTCTAGCTTTTAGCCTTCTACTTCCGCTCTACTTCCGTCTACTACCTCTTTTGGCCTTGGCGTTGAGTCCCTGTAAATTCTCATCTGTAGCTTTTGGCCTTGTACGTTTGCCTTTGGGGCCGTCCATAAATGACGTCACGCACCTAGGGGGGGAGGGTGGTCGGAAATTTGTGACGATGTGTGACATGGGGGTGGGGGGTCTGAGAAGTGTGACGTCACACCAGGTCTGTGTTAAAAAATTTAACAATTAACAACAATTTAATTTTATTAATAACAGCACTAATTTTGAGGATTAAATTTTCATTATTTTTTAAATTATTTTAATGTATACGGGCACCATTATTAATAATTTTCTAATTATTTCAATATTTGGTCACCGTTAGATTTTAAAATAGGCCTATTCATGCTTTTCCTATTTGTTCCATGAAGGAGCATTTTGCTTTGCCATAGAAATTTGGTTTTGGGGGGGTCAGAGCTTTGTGACGTCATTTTCAGAGGGTGTTACTTTTGTGACGAAGTGTGACGAGGGGGGAGGCGGGGGTTAAAAATCGGCCAAAATTGCGTGACGTCATTTATGGACGGCCCCTTTGAACAGCGGCCAACAGATTTGTCAGGGACACACAATTTCAAAAGAGGTCGACTCAGCCTTTCATTCGCCAGACGGCGTTAGTAAAATGAGCTATGGTACATCACATCGCGCTTTGCATGGCTGCCAAACGGTTAAATTCGACTCCTGTAATAACTTGTGATCATCCTTGCGTACTATGAATTGTAATCACTAATCCTTGTGTCAATGCGAAATAATAATTGAAGATTATTACATCTAAAGTGAAATTCAAGAGATATTGTGAAGATATTGTTACCGTTATGAAGATGTTGTAACCGTCATAAAAATGTCTTACCCGTTTGAACCGTTTGAAGTAGGCAATTAGCCGTTGTCTGAATGCAAGTCTTTCGTAGCCTTTCAGATGATTAAGCAGTGGTTTTTTTAAAAAGGTTCCCAAACTCAGAACAAATTCAGGACAATTCTACGGGCATATTTTATGCTAATATTTCTATTTCAAATATTTATCAATACCAATAAGCATTGAAAGAAATTAAATTAAAGTTTCTAAATAATTTCAAATATTTTTTAATAAAATTTTTTAATTAACTAAATTATTTTTTAGTAGATGAGAAAGGTCCCGGAAACGCCGCTCCAGACCGCTCCGGCTGAAAATGAGCACTGTGATTAAGTAAAAAAGTATATAAGTAGGGGGGGCTAAGTTTATTCTTTAATATGACCAACTGCCAAGCAGCACTCTGGTGAACGAGCATCAGCAATATAAAGTCACGTAGTTACTTAGTTGCAGATGTTACAAGACGGAAAGCTCATCTGCAGCGCGACGCTTGCTACATAAGCTTAATTAATTATGATTAAACTTATGGGGCATAAATGAGGCATGGAACTACACCAAGTCTATAATTTATCTAGTATTAATGTTGACTGAAATTTTAATGTAAAATTTTACGACAGATTTGAAGATTTGGTGTTGTTAGCTTCCACTGCAATAAGTATAAATGAGTGGCTAGACCCACAAATTTCTGAGCATTGGATGTAGAGGATGCCTGGTTGTGTGGTAGTAGGCCCATTTGTTTATTGTGTTGTATTCAAACATGTATAAAGCGGCTCTAGTAGGGTGAACCATTCAGAGGCGCTCCCAGTGCACAAGGCCACGCGAGAAGATATTAATAGGTTTTGAGAAAATCAAAGGAGAAGGGTTACCAGCTAGAATTTAAGAGCGAGTAGATGGAGACAGGCGCATTTCAAACAGAGGGACCAATTGAGGTAAAGGATCTGGACTGAGCTGTAAATGTTCTAGTATGATGAACTAGATGATCAAGTCTGTTTGAAGAGCGGAGTGGACGATGCGAGAAGACTGAAAGAGGCCGATGTAATACATCAGCTAGATATTTCGGGCCAAGACCCCGTTGTGTCTTGAATACCAGAATGAGGATTTTGAATTTAATGTGTGCAGAGAGAGAGAGGAAGCCAGTGCAGTTGTTCAAATATGAAGGTGGAAATGCGAGAGTAGCGTGGTAGGCGGGATATCAATCTGGCGGCGTTAATTAACCTTAGAGCATTAATCTTGAGGGTAAGAGGGACACAGTTGGCTGACGTTAGCAGGAACTATTTTAAACAGTTTCACCGTTCGTACGGTATCAAACAGATGAAGAATAATAATGGGGCCTAGGTTATTGAGAGCAGTGACTCGATGTTCGTTGGAGCCAGTTGTTCACGGTCCAACTACTTCGCACAACCTCTTCCTCTTCCCCCTAACACTTCAGCGCCCTTCCGTCATCTCATCACTACAATTTTCAAATAGATCCATAGCCATAGCTGTTCCGCCTCTCTGGAACAAACTCCACCGGTATTACAACACATAATTATGCGATCTATCATGAGCCTGTGAATAAGCTGGTTCCCGCGACTTCGTTTTCTTGGACGCGGTAGAAGTTTTGAGAGCAGTAGTAGTTTCAGTTTAACGACACTGTGGCAACAAAGACCATTAGCGTTGCCGTCCTCCTTCGTTCGGGCTTGTGACTAGTATCCTACTGCATGCCACTTAGGCACAGACGTGAAGTGGTGGAGTTAATTTCGAGATGACGATTACGAAGAGTGTATTAACAGATTGTCCATCATATGTATGTATGAGGACTTGTTATAGCGCCCCTTCAAGATTTCCACTCAGAGGCGCTCCCGACTACAGCGCGGACATTGAATCGGAGTTTCATGCCGAAGCGCATGAGCAATTGCGAGTGAAGGACTTGCCCAGGGTCCCTACGCGGCGGCTTGAGGTGGATTCGAACCCGCAACCCTCTGGCTGCAAGGCACCGAACACCACACCGAACACCGAACACCCTACACCACCGCGCCCCACTAGCGCCCCACTGTTATGTTGCACACCGTACGTCTCATGAGAGTCTTTCTGGAACTAAACTCTGCAATCCTCTTCCTGTATCTGTCCGTTCCGCAAACTGCAGTGTTATTTTAGTTCCAGCATTAATTTCTATTCCTGTTCGTATTCTGTTCCACTGTCGTCATTTTTGTTCAAGTTTTAGTTCCTCTTTATAAATAAATTTTGATCTTGTTCTAGTTCCACTTCCTATTTAGAAATAATTTTAGCTCCAGTTGCAGTGACAGAAAATTTATATCTGTAGTTCCAGTTCCACTTACAGTCCTCACAGAAATGTCTAACATGAACGATTAATGTCTATCAGACTGTCACACCAAACAGTGTCTATTTATGAAATTATGGACAATGTGAATGCGACTGATAACAGTCTATCATAGCGCCGCATCTTTCAATTTAATCAGGAGCCGCCGTCAGTCCGCATAGCTATTAAAAATAAAGAAATATATATTTTTTTGTTCTATTCCGTTCTCGTCCGAGAAAAATATTGAAATTTTTATTCCTATCTATAATTCTCGTTCCAGACTTATTTTTTATTTCAGTTTTCGTTCCGTGGAACTAACTTAAAATAATTATTATTCCTATTCTCAGGAACTAAAATAACATGAGAGTCTCTCGATCACTACTTTAATGTGTGTTCATATTCGTACAGTAGTTTTTGACGACATTTCTTGGAAACGAGTCAAAAAAAATGTAGGCGTTCTCGTCGAAGAGACTGCAACCATGACAAAGGGTCACCTTAACCGTGTACTTCTTCCTAGAATGCAACTCGACTGAGACACTTTATAACTCGAATTACACCGGCGTCTTTTTAGACCTTTCTCTAATAACGTTATGCCAAGTTCTGCTTTATGTCAACTCAACAATTCGGCTTCAAACAGCTTCGCGCCAAGTTATCCAATATTATATATATATATACTAGCATTTTTTACCCGGCGTTCGCCCGGGTTTTGGCCAGGCGTAATTTTTAACAGCTGCAAAGAAAGGCTACTTACTTACTATATTTGCTGATGGGCTTCAAATATTTAAAAAATGTCCATATATCTGAATGGAAACGATATTTAGAGGTGAACATAGTTGCTTTTCCCGTGTACTACACGGGTTATCTCAACCTTATAATAGGCGTATTATTGGTTGCGAATCAGAGCGTTGACGTAATCAGAGCGGTGACGTATTCAGAGCGTTGACGTCATGCATATTTAGCCGCGTGACGTGGACAAATGGCCATACTATTATAAGATTGCCTCGTTGAAACAGTTGGAAATAATTTAAAATGTCCATATATCGGCGTTTAAATAAAATTGCGAGCTGAAAATAGTCGCGTTGATCATGCCGTGGCGTAATAATGTTGTGTAAAATTTTGTAAATCGCTAAAGCGTTCCGTTTCGGAGCCTTTCAAAACGGACAAACAAACATACAAACAAACGGAAGGAAAACGTAAACAAAGTAAGCCTTATAATATAGATATATATGTGTGTGTGTGTGTGTGTGTGTGTGTGTGTGTGTGTATATAGGCTGTATAGAGGCCTATATATACATATATATACAGAGAGACAGACAGACAGACAGAGACAGAGACAGACAGAGAGACAGAGAGGGACAGAGAGAGACAAAGAGAGACAGACAGAGACAGATAGAGACAGAGAGAGACAGACAGAGAGACAAAGAGACACAGACAGACAGAGATAGAGAGACAGAGACAGAGAGAGAGACAGACAGACAGACAGAGACAGACAGAGACGGAGACAGAGACAGAGATAGACACAGAGACATAGATAGATACAGAGACAGAGACAGACACAGACACAGAGAGAGTGAGTAAGAGAGAGAGACACGTCCTTAGTGTCGATGCCCTGAATACTCTGCCGTGGTGGGGGTTATCCTCTTGACAGAGCGAATACGAAATTGTTTCCTGTCATTGGCTTCGTTGTGACATTATGTCACTTTCGTCATTTTGTGATATTATATAATTATTACGAGGTTGTTTTCGTAGAAATATACGAGCCATGCAAATGACTTATTTTCAGGGACATTCTTAAATCAGCTTTCGGTCCAACTTCGAGGTTATTAACAGAGTAGGGGAGACCGGGGCTGGTTGTAACGGGGGCAGGTTGTAACAGCATGTAAATCACGGAAACTGAAAGTCAGGGAACCAGCGTAATATAGGTCAAAACTTGCGTTCTATCGTTTCCGGTTTATATTCCTTTTGTCTTGGTTGATGCTGCAGGTTTAGAGAGCTGACTTTCTTGAAAGATAAGGACACTTGTGAAAGATTTTTTAAAGAAAAAGAAAGTTCAGGAACAACTAGAATTCGACCGAGTGAAAGTCCAGCAATGTCGTTGATGCGCTGGACTTATCGTTGCTTTATGTGATAATTATTACAATGTCACATTGTAATATTATATAAACGACTTAGATCTGATGAAGTGTTTACGTAGGAAGTAAAGGATTTCATAGGAAGTAAAAGACTTGGTGAAAAGTCCCTTACTTCCTAAGCAATTTTCGGTCGATGATTGTGAACATGATTTGATATACGAAGCTTTGTATTTTTAACAACAGCCAAACCTTGAAAGACTCTCTAAGCAAGAGCTGTAATATGCCAAAAGTTGGCAAAAACTAATCTTTGTCGGCGGCAACGGCCTATGTTGTCATAAGCTGCCGTTAAACTGTGGATCCAATCCGACTCTCCAAGCCTAATTTGGTTTCACTCTAATTGACTCTCGTAGAAGAATCTTGTAACCAGCTGCATCATGACAGCCAGAGTTTGTCAATAAACGAATATACACTACAATACAGTAAATAGTTTAACCTGACCTTGACCTCGAAACCTCTTTTATAGAGCCACTATAATTGTAGTACTAGACAGCTGCAGTACAGATGGATGCTTCCGAAAAACTGCAATCTTGATCCACAAAGCGCCATATACGGCTTTGATCTGAACGCTACAACAGGAGATTAATCTAATGCAAGTTTAAACGAATTAGCGGCACTTCTCTTTGAAGACGCCGATTCCTCACAGAAACTCGTCTGAAAAGCTTTTAGATCAGAGAATGCCCCGAATCCACTTTGAACCAGCGGACTCTACTGCTGACCCGATTAGCGTGCTTTTGATCATAATTGCCCTATGTGTATACAGAGAACCACTATAGCTTCAAAACTCGCCTCCCATTGGTTGAAGTTGTCACGTGACTCTATCGACAATTCATCGTGACCTGACCTATTTTAAACGCTCTTTGAAATTGATTGTTTACAAGCTAAATAAGATGGCAGCTGCCATTGAGAATTTATTCGGCGATTGTTGTTTTGAGAGTGAGGTGGTCGAGGTGACGGATTTAGCTCCTGGTGGAGATGCGCTAAGCTGCAAGTTTATTATTCGTGCATCTTTGGCGTCGGAGTCTGAAGCCATACAATGGCTTTCTTACTTTAAAGTGAGAACGAGCACGAATTGGGTATCTCGTGCTGGTCAAAGGAAACTGGCGGATGGGAAATACGCGAGATTTCTGTTCAGCCGTGATTACGTCTGCCATCACAGTCAGAAGAGAAAGGTGAGATTACCGAATTTTCATGGAATTGCATAGGCCTACTGAGACATATGCAACTGAAGGTTGTAAAAAGTTAACAGTAGTCCGACGTGTGAAATTGATCTAAGGGTTGAGGGTTAGAAGCATGCACAGAAACAAACTTTATGGGATTTATGTTAAGGTCTTGTTTGTATATTATAATTTGTGATTATCTAAAATTCATTGTGATAATTATCCTTAAACGTTTAAGAAGTAATCTTATGGCATGGTTTAGGAACTCATCTTTGGTTAAATAGGCCTAGATTTTAAGGAATCAGTAAGTTTCTTGTAGTCTGTATATGGATATTTATCCTCAGATGCTTATCATTTGACTAATGGCTTTTAAGCTTAGTATCTTAAACATGTTGTAACTATACCTTTGAATTTCTTAAAGTAGTGATATAATCAGGATAATAATATGACTTATTATTATAATAACATTACAGTTTGACGTAAGTATTAACGTGATGTACTGTTGATGCGATTTACAGCTGTCAACAAGCAAGAAGTCATGTGGCTGCGAAGCGACACTGTCAATCCGTGTCAAGAAGAACACGCCAGATGTTCTGCGCCATGACGAACATGCACGACGCGGTTTCTTTGGTGTCATCAGCGTGGACAACAGGCATAGTCACCTGCTGCACAATGCCGAGGCTCTGCATTGGCTAAAGAGATCTGAAGAAACCAAATCCACTTTCCTCGAGTACTTCAGTAGTGGTTAGTTTACTACATTATACTATTGGTCTAAGGTTTATTAGGCTGATGATTTGAGTCCCTTTCAATAGTTTTAAATACCTGTGAAGATCTTGCTTGTTTTATTAGTATTGTAGCAATAGTCATTCTGCAGACATATTTGCTCATCTTAACTGTTTCTTCTTTATTTATTTTCTTTATTATCTATTTTTTAGATTGAAATGTTTCTTTTTCAATATTTATTGTGCTAAATATTTCTTTAACTGTATATGCTGTATTTTGTCCTTTGCTTGGTGTCTATTTCTAGTAGTATTTGGTTTTGTAAGCCACATTGAGAAATTTGTAATTTATATATTACGTGCTTCACTAATGCTTGTGAATTCATTTGAACACTTTGAGTAGCCTACTTAGCAAAATGTTTACCTGCGATTAATTAGCTATCATTATTTTGTGAATTTTTTGGTTTAAGTCGTGTCATCTATTCCGTTTTCAAATACAATTTGCTGTAAAGCAACTGCAGCAGTGCATATGTTGATGCATGGATAGGAAAGAGTCCCGCTGAGGCTCGGATGTTCCATCAGGACTTGCTGATGATGGAAAGCGATGAACGTCTAGCAGACAGCAGCGTCAATCCACCTGAGAGATGGCTGTACAAACTGCACGATAATTGGCGCAAGCAGCACTTTGGAGGCACAACTGGAACTGTCGACTTTAAGCGGTAAAATATGATCTGACTATGTTACGTTTCTGCTTGTGTCGTTTGTGACCAATCTTGGTTGGCTTTACGAGAGAAACTTGTATGTATTGGTGTGTTGGCATAAGCTAATAATATATGCGGTGTTGTCAAGTCAATTATGGTAACTTGGTTTCGGAACTTGGTCTAACAGAGTGTTGGGAAAATTGACAATATCACTTTATTACTCCAACAGGTATAATACTGCTGTTTCATTAAGACAACTATCAGAGTTATTTGCTTAGACTTTCCATATTATATTAGGTTATACGACATTTAAGCAGACTAATAGCAGTGTGTTCACTAAATAAATCAAACTTAGTTTCCTGTGATTGCTATTACAGCGCAGCAGAGCAGAGAAAGGCTGATCTCGAAGCAAGTGGACATACCGTCATGCTGCAGGACAGTCCGTTTGCTCTGTCGGTTCTCACGCCTCTGATGATCAGAGCACTGGCGATGAACAATAACCCACAGAGTTTTTTCATCGATACCTCGGCCTCATGTGACCAGACAAACACCTCCCTCACTCTTGTTCTGATGGCTAGCAAGGCTGGAGCCATTCCTGTTGGCGTCTCGCTACATGAAGGGCAGAGTGAACGTAGCTACACTGCTGCGTTGGCTCAACTGAAGGATCTTTGGGCAGCACAGTCGGTGGGTGAGGTTAGCATCACAAACTTCATGTCTGATGATAGCCTGGCACTGAAGAACGCCCTCCGTACAGTGTTCCCTGCTACACGACAACTGCTGTGTCTGTTTCACGTGCCACAAGCGCTGTGGCGTTGGTTGTGTGATGGGAAGAATGGAGTAGGTAGAGATGAAAGACAGGAGTACATGAAGAAGTTCTCGTCTGTTATTCGTTGCGAGGATCGAGTGATTGCAGAGCAAACGATGAATGAACTGATCAGTAATGATGATGATGAAGAAGAATCAAAGTTCAGCAAGCATCTGGCATGTTTGTGGGAGAGAAAGGAGGAGTGGTGCATGGCCTATCGAATGGATGTGTTAAACAAGGGGAACAACACTAATAACTATGCAGAGGCAACATTTAGGATTGTCAAAGACATAGTTCTGTGTCGTCTACGAGCTTTTAATAGCTTAGCCTTACTAGACTACATCGCTGTAGTACTTGAAAAGTACTACAGTATTCGACTCCTAAATGCTGCTTTTGGGCGTCATCAGAAGCCCCATTTGTTGTATCAGAAGATTCTAAGCAAAGGGAAGGAAATGCTCAGTGCAGCACCCAACTGTGTCTCGGAACTGGGCGATTCACTGTATTCTGTTTGCTCCAGTAAGGATTCCTCGGTGCTTTATGAAGTAAATACTGACGTTGGTGTGTGCGCATGTAATGTAGGCCAGCAAGGTACTTTCTGCAAGCATCAGGCAGCCGTGCAGCTGAAGTATAGCAAGAACTTTGTGAATGCGCCAAACCTGTCACTGCTTGATAAACAACAACTGTACTGTGTAGCCACGGGTAAAGTTGTTGCTGAAGAAACATTCTTCGCTCCAATGACGGTCGTGGCTACTTTGACTACAGCACCTGTACAAGGGTTGTCCGTAGCTAGCGGTGAGCCTGAAAGTACAGGCACAGCAAGTGCTGTGGACGTGAATGGTTTGGACACCGATGACAGTGCGGCTAGTAGAGTGGCTAGTGGTAGTGGACCATGGGAGCGTATTAGCATGGAAACAGAAAGAATTGTTTCCATGTTAAAAGATAACTCCAGCGACCAGGGTTTGTTCCACTCTGCTGAGCGCTATGCAGCTGAACTTCAGCGTATCAAAACGCCTGGTCAGCTGTATGCCTTCCTCAACAGTAGATCTCAGCATAGCTTCCATCGCAGGAGAAAGATCCCTGTGCAGCCCACTTCCATAGCACGTCGTAGTGCATCCTCTACCAGGGGCAGTGCAAGGCATAGGTCTGGTCGACCTCTTGCTGTTCTGGGCAAGACAGGAAGGCCAAGCAAGCGACCTCGGTTACTGGGTCTTGCAGTCAGTGAGAATCGACCAAATGCAAAGAGCCATGGCGAGGGTCACTAATCTGTATTGACTCACATAGTGTTTTAATAACCAATCAGGTTATTAGGTGACATATTGACTACTTTGCGTTATACAGTAGTTCTGTAGACAAGTCATTGCTAAAACAGTCATTTTTTACGTCTGAACTTATAACGGTTCTGTGCGGTTAAGGTTTGGATTAATAACTGTCTTTGCTGCCAATGTCTTTACTGTTCATTTGATAAATACGTTTGTTTAATATGCAAACAATCACATAAACTTTTTACTATTTTTCCTGTAATGCTTTAAAATACTGAGTATGTTGAAAGAAATATCAGTGATGTTAATCCTTGTCCTTGAATTAGTAACAATGGTCTCTTGGCTTCTTATGCCATGATAGCTACAAGTTATCATAGCTACACGTAACCATAGTTTCGCAAAGACTGTAGGCCTAAATACAGTCACACAATAATTATTATTCTTATAAATTGTTCAGTAATTAACAGCAAGGAAAACAGTGCCTCACTCGATAGGACACTGCGATTATCATAATTTTGCACGAGGCTACGAGCCCAGCGCACTCCCAACCTCCCAGGGCCTTGCGCTAGCTCGCGTACTCGAGGCAAAGTAGGAGTGCTGCCAGTTGAAGGAACAGCGTAATGTCAACCAATGAGAGCCAAGAGTTACGGGAATTAGAACGCTTTGGTTTAGTTTTGGTTCTCTGTATACACATAGGGCAATCGTAATTCAATCACCCAGGGTCCTTCATTAAGCGTCCTTCTACAACACCTTTACATCATCAACTGATCCTATCGATTACACCTGTTCACGAACTGCAGTTGGCCCAGTCTCCCAGGTCTTTTTTTCTAGAAAAAGGTTCGGGAACTCAACAAATTCAGAACAATTATAGGGGCATATAACATACTTTGACATATATTGTTTAACATAATTATATTTTATGCCAATATTTCTTTCTCATATTATATATATATATATATATATATATATATATATCAATAAGCACTGAGAACACTGAAATTCAATTAAAGTACCGTCCTATATAATTGATCGATGACTCGTAATTCAATCACCCAGGGTCCTTCATTAAGCGTCCTTCTACAAGACCTTTACATCATCAACTGCTCCTATAGATTACCCCAGTTCACGAACTGCAGTGTTAAACCTCGCCTTAACCCTTACGCTGCCATTATGACGTGTTAAGACGTCATGTACACACCGGGCTGTAAGTGCCATTATGACGTCTAAAGTCGTCAACTGGCATAAGCTGTGGGCACTGCAGAATTACTGGCTGTAGCAACGAATGCGGCACTGATGGTAAGCAAATAATGTAGTAGGCTATGTTTGGGCTATGTTTGGACTGAAAAATTTGTGCGCAGGTCTGTATTTGTGATGACTCATTAGTTGGTTTGTTATCCTTGTGTAGTAAAGTGAATCGTGAAATTAGTAAAATGTCCGTAAAAAGTATATCAATAATTATTTGTCCGATTTGGTTGTGGCACAGAGGTTCAAATTAATCTATTAGGAGCAGCCACCCGTTTAATTGAATAAACTGCTCTGCATTAGGACCGCGGGCAGACACACACACATACATACATAAATACATACATACATACATACATACATACATATATACATACATACATACATACATACATACATACATACATACATACATACATACATACATACATACATACATACATACATACATACATACATACATACATACATACATACATATATATACATACATACATACATACATACATACATACATACATACATACATACATACATACATACATACATACATACATTTGGTTGTGGCACAGGGGTTCAAATTAATCTATTAGGACCGCGGGTAGCGAAAGGGTTAATGGCATTAGCAGATAAAGGCGATTTACTTATGCATAACAACTAAGAAACCATGCTTTGTAGGCTGCTGTTAGCGCTGTGTATTGCAGGCTGTCTGTTCTGTTAGTAGTTAAGATTTCTGTCTTCTGTCATTTGTGTTCTTGTGAATTGTTTCAATCGCATAACTGTACACTGTAACCGCTGCGGTTTGTCAACCGGATTGTTTCAATAAAGAATATTATTATTATTATTATATATATTCGTATTTAATTCAAACGGACACACCGCAGTATGATAACAAGTCATAGAATACAATACAATACAATAAAATACAACTGTAATTTGATAATGCCCTCCTTACAAAGTTCAGAAGTGCACATTGAAGCCGGGCAACCATTAAGAACCATAAATAGACTTGAAGAGTAATGTGGCGCCCGGGTGGTTTCCCGGGTCGGCCTCCTTAGCCTTGGCCTCTAGGCTTCGGCCTCTAGCCCTTGGCCTCTCTTAGCCCTTGGCCTCTCTAGCCCTTGGCCTCTAGCCCTTGGCCTCTCTAGCCCTTGGCCTCTAGGCTTCGGCCTCTAGCGCTTGGCCTCTTTTAGGCTCCGCCTCCTTAGCGCTTGGCCTCTTTTAGGCTCCGCCTCCTTAGCGCTCGGCCTCTAGCCCTTGGCCTCTTTTAGGCTCCGCCCCCTTAGCGCTTGGCCTCTTGGAGGGCTCCGCTGATTGGCTGGGTAGATAGATAGATGCTCCTGTGTAGTTAAGTTTTGGGGTTTGGAGTAGTAGTTGATTGTGTTCTGTGTGTTCGTGTGTTCGAGTGACTTTGATGACGTGATACGTCTGTGACGTGAATAAAGATCGTTAGTTTAAGTTAACTTCCTGGTGTTGATCCTTCGGTGTTTGACATTGCTTGCTACGGCTCATCGACTGGCAGACGAGAAACCCTTCGATAAACGACGGAGGTCCTACCTACGCTCCCATCCTGAGCGACACGCGCCTTCCCTCGCCATCCTGAGAGAAGCGAAGACGCCGTAGAACCCCGTTTTCTTCACAGTAAGTTTTCAGTTTAGTGCGAGTATTCATGAACGGATGACTACAAGTTACTACAGGAGTGGAATTTAACTGTAGCGCAGCCAGGCAAGGCGCCCATCACGTCCTACTGTTAATTTTACCAACGCTAACAAGTGAATGAAAGGCTGAGTCGACCTTTGGGAAGGTAGCGATAATCGATCCCGCGTCCGTGCTGATCTTCTGCTCTTCGTGCCAGAGTGTTACCATTCACCAATCCACTTGCCCGTAGGACTAGTCGCCTACGAATAAACTAAAACGGTGTTTGAACTCTATAAAAATATAGTTAAGCCTATAATAGGCCTACTGGGCGGTAAGTGACTTTGATTAGCTACACAGGAAATGAACAGGGTCGATGCCATACGAGCGCTTTAGAAAAGGTGTACATTGACATTTGCCCAAGTACTCGAATGCGCACGGACCTGAATACAGGAAGCATAAAACGTTATAACAGAAAAGTCGATTTGGGCAAAGACGTAAACTATTCTGGGTGCAAGCTCCCCAGACTGTCTGCATGCGTGGACGTTGAAGCCTATATACATTGACCGGTTGGGACCGCTATTTTCTCGTTCCGGGTTTTTTTTGACTACCGGAACGTTCTACCAGTGAAAATCTTGCATGGCTGCCTAACCGGTGTCACATTTTCAATATCCCCATACATGAGTATCCCCTTAGCGAAATGGATTATTCTGTTTAGTTTGCATTTTTGACGGTTTCTAAGTGTATTCAGTCGTAATTTATTGTACACATAAAATATTTTAAGGCGTATCTTTAGTTTGTACGTCGACCTGAAATTAATTTACTTCGTTTTGGTGATTTGACTGGAACGCCGGCTTCCGTGACGCGTATGATTGGGGGATAGAGTGGTTCATGGCGCCTAAATGCTGGCGGGATAAATTCAACATTCCGGTTCCTTTTTCTGTTTAGGACGGAATCACTGAATTGGTTGGTTCTTGGGTGTAAGACAGTGGTAAACGTTGAAAAGGTGAGCGCAGAAATGTTCAACTGAAACTACCGATATACCTAAATCAGCTGGAAAATGGGTCACAAGCAATATAACTCGTTTTACAGCTCCATTTTCTCAGGTATATAACTTAATGGCAGGCCAACAGTATACAGGCTGTGCCGTAAAAGCGACACCGTAATCCCCCCGTGGCTGATGCATGGTCGGCGCTCGTTAATTACTGCAAGTTCACAGTGAGTCGTAAAAACAAATGGACCTTAGGATTTCAGTAACCCAGAGCTTTTTGTATTGTTTATTGGGAAGTATACACCATGCGCCATAAAGTATACGCCGCTAATTCACACACGTGAAGGACGGGCATATATCTGGAGCGCGTCAAAAAATAATTTCTGCTGGATAATTTCTGCTGGGTATACCGTGTAATTTGCGCTGCACCTGCAAGCTGTATTGGACAACAAAGAGACTATAATTTTGTGCTCTTACAGGAGGAAATGCTTTTCTGCCCACGCAGACACCTGAGCCAAATCAACAACATCACCCTCTGCCCATAATGCAAGCACTTTCAGTCTCAACTTGTCTTCTTTTTATTATCTGTGTGCTATCACATTCCAGTAATAAACTTTAGTACATCTAATCCTACATTAGTCATTGTAAGTTAAATTAACTATCGTAAATCCAAGCTTTAAAGCATCTCAGTGAGTTGCTTTAAATGCGTGTGCATATACTAGCAAAGAAGTTCTTTGAATTAGCTCCAAACAAGGCAGCTCGGGGACACGGAACACGGCAATAAATTATCTCAGAAACCGAAAACACATTCGGGCAGAAATCCTTAAGTGCAAGAGGTGTAGACTTGTGGAATGGCTTGAACGATAGAACTGTCTCAGTGGACCGTATCACTGCTTTTAAATAATGGAAGCTATACGAATACTGGGATATTAAGCTTTCTAGGCAAATATGAAGTGGTTTTAACAAAGACTAAACGTCTTCTGAACCACTTAAAATCCTTTGTTATATTATGTCAAGTTATTTTTTTGTTATACTATGTCATTGTTATGTTATGTTAGTTTTGTTATGCTATGTTAAGTTATTTCCTTTTGTTTAAAAGTCAACTACGAATTTATCTCTTCTCTCAGGATTTCTAAGTTAATTCCGTGTGCACGTTAGTTAACTAGTCAAGATTTGTTCTTTAAAAAAATCATCCTTTGTTCCCTTTCTTGTTTAAACAGAGACTTGCAGATAACTCCCGACCACCTTATTATTAGCTTTACTTTACTTTAGGGTGACCCTTGTCAGCGGGGCTTAGGCCCTTTTAGGACTTTCCCTTTGATTCAACATCATCATTGTTTATCATCGCTCTTGTCAAACCTTTTATTCTACTGGTTTCAATAAAAGCGTGGTTATGGCTATGGTTATGGCCATGATATGTTATTGTTATGTTATGGTGTCTTATGCAAACTCAGTTTCAAACTGGGGCTCATAGTTTATAAAACTTTGAACTCTAGCCAACCACAATATTTAAAATCTGTTCTTATTCCTGTGACTTATCATTATTCAATGAGATCATCTGATTGTCTTTGTCTGGTCATACCTAAATCGAGAACTGTTCTCGGTGAACGAGCTTTTCGGTTGCTGGGCCTGCCTTTTGGAACTCTCTTCCTGTATCTGTGCGCTGTGCTCAGTCGCTTGTGTCGTTTCGTTCTCGGCTGAAAACTTACCTCTTTCAAATTGCTTATCCACCTTAGGCTGCCTCTCTGTCTCTTACGGACTGATCTTCTGGATGTTGACCTGATTACGGACTGTTTTGATGTGCCATCGGTTGATGCCTTGTGCATTAGACACCGGCGCAATAGAAGTTGCTAATTACATTACATTACATTACATTATGCTATATTATGTCATGTTATGTTATATGCTTTGCAGCAGCCCTTGATGATTCCTGTTTCAGCACGACATCATAGAGCAAAATCTAGGGCATGCTTACTTAACCCGAGATGGACATCCAGTTTATGCATC